>VDFB02169370.1:0-14110 GCA_007258455.2 Sequoia sempervirens
AAAGAAATAAAGGAACAAAAAAGAAACCATAAAGGAATACCTTCGTTCTTAAGGCTGCATTCGGCTTCTTAGTCTGAACTTGGCTCATCATTTTTTATTGGTGAGGAAAGCCTCTCACAGAGAATTCTGACAGAGTCTCACTTGTAAAGGTAATCTTTCTTTTCTCTCTCATTTACTTTTCATTCATTTACTTTTCATGTTAATTTTTTCAGGAATGAAAAGAGTAAGTAGGTAGCATTTCAGTTGCAGTTCGGAAAATCTGAATGCCTCTAAATCTACAGTTATGGTTTTTGAATCCTTAGCAAGCTGTGTATGCTACAAATTCATATATTTGTTTCAACATGTGTTTGTTTAACTTTTTTTAGGTCACAAATACATGGATTTTCTTATTTTGTTTTGTTTGTGGATCTCATAAATTTGTTCTCAATAATGTTTGTTTTATCGACTGTAATTTTTTATTTTGCAGTTATCTCTGTTGATTTTATCTTTTCGTGTCATTTTTATTTCTCAAAACTCTTCAAAATGTGAATCTTATTGAAAGGCTATTGTTTCATTGAGCATTTATGATTGTATAGTTGAAAGACAACTTTTAGTTTAGATATATGCTTCTTTATAATTTTGCAATCTATTACATAAAGACAGACATGTCAATATCTATGTAACTCAATTGTTTTCATTTAAAAGAAGAATAAATGTGCCTTGAATGAGTATTCTCTCCAAAATCTATTTTAATGTATTGCTTCACAATTTTGAGGATAAGATCAATTTTTAAAATAAGCTTGCATGGCAGATCTTATCTTTTGTGTGTTTTACCCCCAAGTCTTGAAAAGTAAAAAGTAAAATTCGACAACTCTGTCCTCTTTCCACAATGTATTATATTGTAGAAAGCAAGATTAAATGCACATAAATAGAATAAAAATTTACATTTACAATAATATAAAAGAAACATAAAAATTATATTATGCAGGAATTTAATTGATTACATTATTCATTGACTTTAATGAAAGGTCTTCGTCCTTTTAATTTCTACAATCACTTTTTCTTTAAGAATTAAACTATTTACTTTCCAACACATTGCTAACATTAACAAACTTTACTTTTGGATCATTACATCAAACAAACCTCTATTTGATCTAAACAAGAAACAAACATTTATAACATTGAATCAAATAACAACAAATCCAAGATGATTTGGAGCATCCATCAATCTGATTCAGCTTTCTGCTCTGTAAACTCGATCTCATCTCCTGGTACTAATAAGCCAATCTTGACATTTGTTTGCATCCTCTTGATTCCTAACCTTTTTCTTCACATTCCTACAGAAACATCTGTCGGTCTTATACATCTAATGTCATATACTATTGCCTTTGTAATTTTGTCTTTATAATTTAAAGATCCATTACCTCTTCCTAAAGCTATTTGACACAGTCATCTTAAAATTTATTATCTATCAACATGTTTATGACCATTTATACCACAGACAATATAAAAAAATATTAAAAATGTTCCTTCACTGTCCTAACTACAAAAACTTCTCATCATCTTGAAGTCTCATATTTATGCATGGATTTTATACTTTCCAGTATTCTCTGTCAAATATATTTTAATAAATATATATATTGTGAAAGAATTCAATTGTATCATTGATTATATTATTCACTTACCTTTATAAAATGCCTTCACTCTTTCAACTTCCACAACAGCCTCTCTCTTAAAAATTAAAAATCTAACTATTAAGTAGTCAACGCATTACTAACAGTAACAACCAAACTTTTAACTCATAATATCTAACATACACAAAACATAACTTAACTGAAATTAGATTACCCATAAAATTCGTAAGTTTACCCATCTATGGCACAGATGCCCTTACTCTGCTTGGAAAGGAGAAACCATACCAAGCCTCTCCACAAAATTCAAGCATGTCATATGAATGAGCTGAGATGGTAGCAGAAGCCTTTGTAGTGGCAGAGAATTGTTTCAGCAAGTATAATAATACCAGAATCTTTTTCCAGAACGAAAAATATGGTGTCTATCAAATGGCAATTTATTTGATATTTGTCAGCTTAGGATAAGATATTGATACTTACAACTATTTCTATCAAATCTAAACATATTTTTACTTCAATGTTTTACAATAAGAATACAGGTCTCAAATTACACTGCCATTATAAGAGAATAAAAAACATGGTAGGCTTAGCACCTGCACCGTACAGTGAGATGTCTTTGGCAATAGATGAGGCAGGGGCGTTACGCACAATGGCTAGCCTCAGATTTGCACAGCCTCACTCGTCTGGATCTACATCAACGGTTCAATTTTATACCCATGCCTCTTTTCTCGGCCCACTTGTGCTACACTGCCAAGCTTAGTTGAAATTAATAAAAAAGCACAGTGTCTGCCAAAGCAGACCACACCAAAACGAAAAAACAGAATGATTGTTCAGAAATTTATTTCCTACTGAGTAATGAGTTTTTGAGTTGTAGCTTTAAATTTTCGTCAATTCTTAGACTTTAGATTCCAGTTCCTTATTATGTGGGCTGGTAATTAGTCCTGGGCAGTTCCTTGGTGAAATTAAGTGTTTGTAACAACGATATCTTTATTTATTCTCTATTTGATAGGGTGCTTTGACTGGAATATAGTAGATTAGTTATATATTTGAAGACCTAGAAAACCGTTTTGTATATTTGAAATGAAATAATCTTGGGCGGTCATGGTCACAGGAATAACCTTTCACCAAACAAATGTTGGCCAATTGATTTGTTGCTTATGTTTTATGATCTGTGAACGACATTCTTTGGGGTCTGAATGCAGCAACTGCTACTCTGTATCGAATCAGTAATTTTTTTTTTTGTCTCAATGGATAAAATTTTCAAGGATATAACTTAGGATTTTTGCTCTGTACTGAACCGTCTTGTTAGTTTTGAGGGAGAGGAAGAAGAGGGGCCATATGCTTCTTTCAGAATGAGTTAAGAGGTCTGGGTTATAAACTTAGTAATACGCAAGGCAAGGTTGATCCTTGGAAAGCCTACCCTCTACTAGGTATGCAAAATTCTTTTCAGTCGAGTTGTTGTCGTTGCTGATTTTCATTTAGAACCCTGACTGGGTGTTCATTCTTCTGGTTGTGTAATTGATGTGTCTAGTAGACTTTGCCACGTGTTGTTCTTTTGTGGGACATTTTATCTCTTTCTCATTCCCCTTCGCTGAATCCTATACGATTGATAGAAATTCTCAGATGGTCTTATGTCAACTGATTTGAATCTGTTCATCTGCTAACAACCAGAATCTCACAGCTTGAATTAGAAAGGAGTGTGCTATGACAGGCAAAAAAGTGTGGAGAGTCTTGCAAACAAGTTCCCTTTTAAATATGAAGCCTATAAATACACATCCATTCTGATTTCTACACATTATTTCAGAACTTTTTCTGAAACAAGTTGTAGGGACATGCATGGGCAAGAAACTAAGCATGTTTTTATTTGGTAACTTTGTACAGCAACTTGCTAAGGCTTTTAAGTGTGCACTGTGGATCGTAAACTGATCAAACTTCAGATTTGGCTACATCCTTGTACTATCAGTTACATCATCTGATTAATTTAATAAGCACATCAAAGAAAACATGTTTCAAAACTCACATTCTGATTTGCAATGGAAGATAAGAAAGTTTGAATAATCATATTTTAGTCATGTAAATGCCTGTCAAAGGTGCTCTCAACCTTTTTGAAGGTATGATGCTTTTTCCAATAAAGGTGATCTCAACCTTAGTACATTGTCTTTGGTTCAAGTCTAGAAAGTTGAGATTGATAGAAAAATTCTAGAAAATGGTTGCTTAGCAATTTAAACTGAAACTAAAATGTGAGAATAAGCTATAGATGTATTGTGCTCTTTACATTTCAGACTTCGAGGCTTAAAGGATGGGGCTGGGATAGTCGAGTAGGAAGAATAAGCTGCAAGACCAACTTAAAGCTAATGCAACCCAGATGATGTGAATCGCCCTGGTCTATCTATTTGCTAAATATATCTGAGATCTTGCTCATATCTCATATGACAAGAAAATCACTATTTTATGTAATTCAACTTTGCCAAAAGTACCTTCACTCGGTTATGATCAAGCTTGATATTGTAATTATTTTTGGTTGCCCATTATATGTGGGCTGATTGACTTACTGAGATTATAAACAATCACACATATGTAACTGGGGTAATAATATATTTGATTTATATAGCACAATTACTTGACGACCGTATGGAATCAACATTGAGTTTATAATCTTGTACTGTATTTGAGGGATAGTTTAAGGAGGACCACAACCTCGAGGTTACAAATCCTACACAATTGTGGGTAAAAACTCTCGTACAGATCTTTATGTAAAAGCACAACACCTTGGGAATGCATTCTCTAGGTTTCGTCAAGCACGTTTTACTAAGAAGCAATGAAATATTCCCAGTGACAGAGTCCTCTGTACACAATACTGGGGGTGTGAGTTGAAATCTGATAGAGGCTAGGAGATATATTGACTTAGCATGGACAACAGATACGACAAATACATTACAAAATTGGTGTTTACTAGGGCTGAAATCTTATAAAACTAGCAGTACATTACCTATTACCTAATATGTATAGGATTGATGTGTTAGGACCCTCATCTTTTAGAAGTGTTCATGTGCTTTATAATGGTTATTCCTGACAAAGAAATATCTTTTGTTAACAGGAAAATATATTATATTCTCTTGGTAAAACACAATATTTATATTCTCTTGGTAAAACACAATAAAAAAATATTGTGAAAAGAGATGGCACTAAAGATATGCAAATCTTATTAGGCCTTATGCAAACAAATCTTCAATTGAAACAGAAAGACCTCCAAAATTTTCATGCAATATTTATGAAAAAAAAACAGTTTGTAGCAAACCTGTCAATAGACTACAGGAATGCTCACTCATGTTTTAACTTCCAACATAATGTCATAAGCATAAATTCCTAGAACAAGTATGTTACAGTTATTTCATACATTTTAGAGAGGTATTCATCACATATTTTCTTATTGTTGTAATTGGTTTGTTATCAATCTTTTTCACATCTTAAATTAGCATTCAGCCTGTTTCTGCCTATGAAAGGTGGATCACATTTTTAACCATTGCATACAGCGTAAAACTTTTTTTACTAGACACTCAATGATGTACTTATAAATAAAACAATCTTGATAATTAATTGGTTTGGCAATTCTATGATGCTAAATCTGTGTTGATTTTAGTCTTATCCGTATCTATAGTTTTAAGACTGATATCTCTCAATGTCTTTTAGATAGATGTATTTAAGATATCTATACTAGTGTATTTATAAAACTAAAATGAAAAATTGAGGGCACCTGCCTACAAATGTAAAATATCCCTGGCACAATACATTTACAGGGGATGTCCATCGGCACCCTATATTGGAACTCAAAAGATAATTATCAAAATAGATTGCCAACGAAACCAAGATGGATTCACAGATTTATAATGGTCTGCCCTTTCTATTAGCATAAATTATATTGAGGTTATCAGATTGTCTTTTTGAGTCAGAGTCATCACGTCAAACGGTTACACCACACAATAGCTAAACTAGGGAAAATAACCATTAAATAGCTAGTAAACTACCATCAATGCCTGAAACTGCATTATCTTCCACTGCTGCTACCAAAGAGTACTCGGACCAAATATCACAGAATGGTATCAACTAGTTCAACCGAGAGGGATCCCAAATTTCCTCTCAAATTGCAGCCAAAGAGATATGCGAGTTGTGACCAAAATGGTTAGAGAGTTAATGGGCCTAGGAGATAGCCGATGGAAAAACAGGGGTGTGATTATTAGAAGGTTTTTGCAATATGTTAAGGTTGCAGTCTGTTTTTAAAAAAATTCATTTTAGAATTAATAACAGCATTTTCCTCTGTGAATCAAAATTTGAATTATTTTGAATTTACTCCTTACAGTCATGCAGAATTTACTCCTTACTGTTTAGGGTAGTTACACTGTTTGTGTTTGATTGGAATGGTTAGAGAGTGAATAGGCCTAGGAGACAGCTCGTAGAAAAACAAGGCTTTTGCAATAGGTTTAAGGTTGCATTCTGTTCTTAAATATTTTCATTTAGGAATTGATAACAGTAGTTTCCTGTGATTACTTAACTGAAAATTTCCAAATATTCTTCTTATATTCATGCAGAGTATAACATGGACAGACAGGGCAAAGATAAGGCTATTGGCATTGATCTCGGGACAACTTACAGCTGTGTGGGAGTGTGGCAGCACGACAGAGTTGAAATTATTGTTAATGACCAAGGAAACAGAACCACTCCCTCCATGGTTGCTTTCACCCCCAATGAAAGACTTGTTGGAGATGCTGCCAAGTTCCAGATTTCAACTAATCCTACCAACACTGTGTTTGGTGCGAAGAGACTCATTGGAAGGAGATATAATGATCCCTCTGTGCAGTCTGACAAACTATTGTGGCCATTCACTATCGTTCCTGGTAAGAATGACAAGCCTCTGGTTGAAGTGGCTTTTAAAGATGAGAAAAAGCATTTTGCAGCTGAGGAAATCTCGTCCATGGTGTTGGTGAAAATGATGATAGCCGAACAATACCTCCAGTGTGATGTGAAGAATGCTGTGATTACCGTGCCTGCTTATTTCAACGACTCGCAGAAGCGAGCAACTAAAGATGCCGGTAAAATTGCAGGGCTTAATGTCATGCGGATCATCAATGAACCCACGGCTGCAGCAATAACTTATGGCTTTGATTCAATGGATGAAGGCAAAAGAAACATTCTAGTTTTCGACCTTGGAGGAGGTACCTTTGACGTATCTATTGTTACAGTTGAAAGAGGCAAGCTTGAAGTAAAAGCTGTTGGAGGGGACATGCATTTGGGCGGCCAGGATTTTGACTATAGGATGCTCAATTACTGTGTTAAGCTGTTCAACAAAAAATATAAAATGGATATGAGTACAAGTCCCAAAGCTCTTCGGAGGCTACTTTCAGAGTGCGAGAGGGCAAAAAGAAGTTTGTCTTCCGCAGTAGAGACTGTAATCGACATAGATTGTCTCTATGAAGGGCAAGATTTCCACACAAAGATCATGAGGGCGAAGTTCGAGGAGCTCAACGCAGACCTATTTGACAAATGCATGCAATTAGTGAAGCAATGCATGGAAGACTCCACGCTGAGCAAACACCAAATCAACGACATTGTATTAGTAGGAGGTTCTTCACGTATACCCAAGGTCCAGGAATTGGTAAGTCAATTTTTTGAGGGCAGGGGGCTCTGCAAAAGTGTAAATCCAGACGAGGCAGTTGCTTATGGTGCAGCTTTGCAGGCAGCTGTACTGAACAAGGAAAACATCCGCTTAGTCTTGGTGGACGTCACTCCTTTGAGTCTTGGAATTGAAATTAACGATGGTGTTATGGAAGTAATAGTTCCCCGCAATACTCCCATTCCTACTCTGAAGGAGACGTCTGTCACCACGAGATATGATAATCAGACAAGTGTAAGTTTTCCAATTTATGAAGGCGAGAGACCTTTGGTTGCACACAACAATTTGCTGGGCGAATTTGTCCTCAATGGGATTCTACCTGCGCGGTGTGCCGTGCCAAACATAAGAGTTTACTTTCAAGTGGATGTAGAGGGAATTCTGACAGCCTCTGCCCAGGATGTGGGGACAGGAAGCAACAATCAGGTTACTGTTACAAATGAGCGTGAGAGACTGAGCAAGGAGGAGATAGATAGAATGGTGGCTGATGCAGACATATTTCGAAAAGAGGATGAAGAAATGGCAAAGAAACATTTGGCCAAAAACACTTTGGAATGTTATATTTGTAATATGAAAAGTAGGGTTACAGAGGCAAAGAGCAGGGGAACGATGGAGACGAGCGTTGCAGATGATATCAGTGGGGCACTAAATACTGTTGAGGAATGGCTGGATGAGAGTGATGATGCAACAATTGAGGAATTTCAAGCCAAATTGGACGAAATATCCTTGAAATGTAGGTGCTTAACATAAAAGGAAATACTTAGGTTTGTGATTGTTTATTATTATAGGCCGCGTTTAGCCGAGCAGGGCTAAGTATATTGTGGTGGAACTTTCTCCCTGAAACCGTCTCATGCCGCAACCGGCGAGTGGGCCGCTGTTGAACTACCTACTGGTTTTGAATCTCGCTACAGAACCAACCCTCCGATCATATCTGATTTATCACCATAGCGCGCGGAAGCAATTTAATCTACTTCGAGCTTTCCCACAGTTTATTTCCCCGCTCCCTGCCAGCTTTATCCATAACTTTGCTATATGGACCTGAAACCCCGATAGCTTCAAATCCACTTTGCCATACAACAGAATATATTGAAGCAGCAGCTGTAGGGAGATTGGTTTTGGTTGGTCAGCAACGGTAGGGCTTCTTGCAAAGTCTGCCCATTTTTCCTCATCAGATTTTTGATAGCGCGACACAATTTGTGCAGAATCTTGAGGTAAGTCGTTCTGGTTTCAGCGAGTTTTGTTTTCGAAAAACCCTTACCGACCGCCATGGTTTATTTTTCGTGTTTTATTTCATGGGTCTGGCTCGTTGTTGGGATTGATATTCTTATTCGCGTTTTATCTGTCAGCTCTCATTAGTTTCTTAAGCTAATAAGTATATTTTCCTCTAGCTGAGCGGCTGTAGGGAGATTGTTTTTGGTTTGTCTCATTTTAATTTCATTTCTATGGTAGGGCTTCGTAAGTTTTCCCTGCAAACTCTGTATTTTTCCTCATTGGCATCGTTGACAGCACAACACAATTAAAATGAGATGAACCAAAAGCAATCTCCCTACAGCCGCTCAGCTAGATGAAAATAATTAATTGAAGTTTCTTGTGCTTGAAAATCAACTGAACTTCTACTCTGCAGTACATTTGCTGACACTGATACAGACATATTCAATACAAATATTTCTATTATATAATAATCGCTGTATTTTTCAACTGTCACTGTATTTTATTCAAGATCAAAGCTCCGCAAAATTTAGATGTTTGTGTCACCATCAAGTCGACCCTGCCTTCTGTCTGATGTAAATAGTGAGATCCACTTAATTAATTCAATCAGAGAAATCCGTTAATGGCCACATATCACCTTAACGAATTAATGGGTGCCACTGCTAGGGGTCCCTATCAAAAATCTTCAACTTTTTGAAGATTTTCATTTTTTATAGATTGGTGATCATCTGGCCAGTTGTTTTCAATAAAGCCTGCCCAACTACTCGCACTCTGCATTTTGATTGGACTTGTGGAGGTTCACTCTGGTTAGTATGTTTCTCCTATCCGATGTCTTTTCCTTTCATCTAAGCTATACCCATAAACGGTGTTGCAGTTTCATTGTTACTTAGATGAAGTCTAAATAATGGCCTCTCAATTGACTGCTCTATTGCATTATTTGGTAAGTTAAGCTGAATATAGCGGTATACCTAAAATAATGCTGTTTGTTGAGCACATAATATGAATATTTTGGTACTTCCTCTTAGCATTTGGCTATATATGCTCCTATTCTAACTGTTCCTTGCCTTGGCTCAGACAGCAGTGAACGTCCACACCATTCCAATCTTATGGACATATTCTTTTGCAAAACTGCATATTCATCTCCGCTGAAAAATCTTTTATCCAGTATTTGTAACTACCAAGATAGACTCTATAAATCTTGAGGATTACTTCAGACCATTTTAACTAGTAAGCTTCCACAATCGCACAATCTACATACTCAATTATCTTCACCTTATTCTATGTAGCCTCCTGGTTGCCCCACGAGGATGTTATCTTCCAAACAATCATTTTATAGAGTATTTGTTACCTCCAACTGACAAACATGCTTATCTAATGTTACTCCGATCGTGAGTATCACCCTAATTAAAGTAACTCTTATAACTGAAGAAATGGTATCACAATAATCTACAGATGCAATCATGCAACTAAAACAATCTCAGTAGGATATGTAATCTATTCAGAGAGTATACTTTATTGTGGTTTATTTTGGAGAGATGTTTCAGAATGCACGAAGAGCAAAATTTCGAGATTTTGAGCCTAGAGAAAACTACGATGTCCAAGAATGTTTGCTTTACAAGTTGCAGAGACTTTGTGCACTTAATTTTAAAGATGGAAGAGTTAAATTAATGAGCGGGCCCAAAAGTTGGCACTGCTTCTCTTCATCCAAACGTGTGTGTGTTGTCACTGCTCCGTTTCTAGTTTGAATTGGTCTGCTATATATAAATCACAAATTGTTTGGGCCCTGCCACCAAGCCCAAATTAATCACATCGAGACCACATGGACTTCTTGGCATTTGTCATCTTTTATAATTTTGTCACCATGTTCTCAACGTTTTTCCAAAAACAAGTCCTCACTATTTCTGACCAAATCTTCATTTTTCAGAGAACTAATGGTGGAGCCAGAGAATCTGATTGATCTAAGTGACGAAGGCTACATAGTTGAAGAGAGGAGTATTGTCATTCTTGAATCTTTTAAAATATTTTACCAGCAACTTCCTTTAGCTAAGATAAGAGAGTGTGCATCTGGATAAATAAAATTAATAACAGTTGTTTCAATAGTCTATTTTGCCTCCAATACCCTCTAACTATTCCTTCTTTCTTCCAAGGCCAACAATTTGCATGCGCCATCATGTTGTTTTGTCTATTCAAAGCTTTGAGCCAATCAAAATCGTTATCATGACATAGAGAAATTATAGAGACAACATGCAGTTTCGAGGGCATTCAAGAGACTTGTAGAAGTACCTGAGCTGGCCTAGGGATGCCCTAGAAAGTATCTTGGAAACATCCTCTTTTTGATGGAAATGTCCCAGGAACATCTCCTCCCTGCTGGTGGCAATGGGGGGCGGTAGGGGGGTGTTTTTTTGGCATCTCTGCACCTTGGGATGTTCCTGTCCAAAAAATGGCAGGTTTTTTTTTGAGGGGGAGGTGTTGGTGGAATATGTCCCTTGGAACATTGAACTGTATTTCATTTTTTTTTATTAAGTCAATTTTTCTTTCTTGATGGAAGATTCACTTAGATGCCATACCCAAGGTGTAGTTCTTCTTTCAAATTCTAGTTAAAAGCTTCATAATCCTTGGTCCAAGAATGCTGCAGTAATGTAGTTCACTTGATACATAGCGCTGATGGAAATGCTGTGTGTGATAGATGTGGCTTAAGCTAAAAAGTTCCTTAACAGTTAGTTCAAAAAATGCTTTGTAGTTTATAATAGTGTAATTCATTTCTTATATAGTGTCACACTGCCAAGGGAAATTTTGTCTATAATTGCTTCACCTTAAGTAATTTTTATGTTTTATTGCTTTTGATTATGCCCAAGGGTTTTATCTTATGCTTTCGATTTCTATGGCCCTTGCTGATTCTTGATATGTATATTGATGTTTGAAATATGGTGTGAGGCAGGATTCTATGTTACTAAGACTGTAGTGCTTCGATGAGTTGTAGAGGATTTGAAAGATAATCCACATAAAGTATTGACAGTTGAAGATGCAAGCATTGTGAATGTGGTACTTGGCAGTGTTTCCCTCTTGACATTGTCAAGTGTTGGCTTAATGCTTGTTGCTTGTGTCCTTTGTTTGTCATTTGCATCTCTTATTATAAACTAAATTGATGACACCAAATTTTTTGGTGCCTTTTTATCATAAAATTTTAAAAATGCCATTCAGGCTTGATATATTATTGAATTTTATATTTTAAGCATTATATGTGTTACAGACAATTGATATGTACTTCCCATCATTGCCCAGGGATTCCTTTAACCATAACCAATTTATGACACATAAAGGTCAACACAAAGACTTGGATTATTGGTTGAAAATAATGACATTAATACACCTGGAAATCTAAAATTAAATGTCCAGAGTAAAACCATTGCAGACATTCAGAATCATGAAAAGACAAAAGACAAGAAAGAACTTGGTATTATAAGATCAATCTTTAGTGAATATAGGTGAGGGTAACAATACATATCACTATTTTCTTCATAGGTAATAAGTAGCCCATAATATATATTGGGCTGGTTAATTAGATGGGTTCAATGTTCATGGTTCTTGAAGTGGAGCTACGTCTAATTGTCTTGCAATGCCTGTAAAACATAGTGAGATATTTCAATATTGTTCAGCTGTGTTTGGGCAGCAGTGGGGGTGAAGCATAAAGCTGAAATTTGGAGCAGTTGGATAATCTATACTATGCAGCAAATTGAGAAATTGCACGGGGCTTGCCTCTGCTGTAGTTTTTTAACATTTTCTTGGAAGTAGTTAGCTTATGACACTATTTCATCAAATTGGGGATTGTTTTTAATTGCCACAAAAGAGAATTAAAAGAATGAAATGTGTATTATCTGCATACTTTGTGTGAAAAGTTTGTTGTTGTAACTTCCCATGGGTGTGCTTAAGTTGTGATATTATCTCCATTGATTTGCAGTTGTCAACTTAACTTCGATTGGTATTTTATTGCAGCCACCAACAATAATTTTCTTGACTCGAAATAATTTGGTTTTCTATTTTTGAAGGGGTTCTCAAAGTAATCACGTTTAGCTTATACTATGTGTTATGTTTGTTTGCATTTAGCATCCCATTTCTTTCTCAAGAAAGGGTAAAAAGAACTTTCATAAAAAAATAACTATATCAGCAAGATTAAATTTCCTTGTGTATCTTGTAGAAATATTGTAACAAAATTTTGTCATTTGCTATAACACAAATAATTCATACAATCTCATTGTAGTTTCATTTAAAATTTTATTTATGCCACATTGGTACATAATAAGAATATAGTTTTCTATCGGCGTAACCCTTGCACCCCTCCTGGTGCAAGTGCTGAGTAGGTAGAGCATTGGAAGTTGGGAGGAAGTTGGTTTATTTTTCCGCCTTTTCTTAGAGTTATACATTTTGGAAGTTAAAAGTTTTCTTCTTACTCTTTTCATAAGTGCTTACATTAATATTACAAATTACAAAAGGATGAATGACACATGAAATAGGCCTTTTAAAATGGATACGATGGAAATTCAATGATTTTGATGAGTTTTTTTTAATGAAAATGTTGAAGAGAATTGTTCTCAAGCATTTTTTCAATAGCAATATGGGAACGTTTCTATATATTTTAATTTAGAAAGATTTTAAAGTTGTTCAAATATTATTATAGATTGTAGTTGAATATAAATATGATGGGTTTCATTAAGGAATGTTCTATTGCGCTCTCAAAAATAGGGTTTTTTAATTCACAAGCAAATTTAGTTCTTATATTTTATGGTTTAATATCAACAAAATGAAAGGTAACTACTTAATATCCATCTCAATCTAGTTTATAATGGATAGTGCTCACTTAAGACATATATATATATATATATATATATATATATATATATATATATATATATAGTGTCTCAATCTTGCTTGATAAAAACATAAGTGCCAAAAATAGATGTTTTTTATGACGGATGTAAAGTGGTTATTTTGAAAAGCATAATGCATGGAGATAGAGACAAGTCGGTGCTCAAGATAATTATAATATTTATGATGACTATCATTGCCTTTTCCATTAGTTGTTTCTAGAATGAAACATTCAATTTCATGGATTGAAATTAATAATTGTAATAATGGTTGACAATGTTTCCATAAGCTAGTAATGAGGTTTCCCAAGTGAGAATATAAATGCCTCACCTAGATAGAAAGCTATCATATGTAATGTAATTCTCTATATGTTGGTGATTTTAAATAGTTATTTGAGTGAGTTTAGTTTGCAAGTTTGTATGTTGCCAAAATTCCTCCAAAATTTAGTTGAGGTGAAGACTCATGTAAGGACTTGCATTGCAAGTTTCTTGTAATCTATTTTAGAATTTGATAATACATTGTGCATTTTTGAAGCGTGGAATCTTTCTACCAAAAGGGTTCTTCCCACGTAAATCATGGTTTTATGTTTTATTGTTATTTCATGTGTTTCTTTAATCTATATAATAGTTGAATTAAAAATTGCATAAAATTCTTTTTCAAGATTAACATAGGAAGTGTTTTTGCACACCTTTGCATCCTTACAAGTGATATTAGAGATTGGCTAACTTTGGTTCTATTTGTTGGGTATAAGGTTTTTTGAGCT
>VDFB02169371.1:0-37766 GCA_007258455.2 Sequoia sempervirens
CAAAACGGTCAAAAGAGATCCGTTCTCTAACTGCAGGAGGTATCAACTCCCACTCCTCGTTCGCTGCCATAAGGTTATCAGCAAACAAATCCTCATGCTCATCATCTGGTACAGCCTCATCGGGCTCCCCGTCTTCAGGACGAGGCTCAGGTAGGGCCCATTCCATGTCCGTGACACCGCCCTAGGAGCCTCCGCGGACTCGCCACTCCTCGCCATCGCCACGATGTGGTGATTCTGCCCCTCGAGTACCCACCTCTCAGAGTGCCACTCGGCTAATCGCTGCAATACCTCGGCCAATGTCGCTGCCCTCGCATCTAATACTGCCTCCTCAGTGCATGCAAGACTCGATCATCCTCATCCCTATTCCGTGGACTGCCCCTCGACATGTCCGCCTCGCACTCCATTATTCCTGTCAGCCATGATTTATGGCTGCCTGCTCAAACTGCGTTGCCTTTCAATCAAGGCACGTCTGCGAGTATAGTACCTGTATGTATCAAATTCCTCTGGCTGCATGTGATGGCTAAACCCTCAGGATGGCAGGATTTAGCTCTGATACCACTGTAGAAACCCTAGTTTCCCCCTAATACTGATTCTGACTGTGTTTTTAGGTTTTCCTGACGTTTTTGGTTTTTTTTGCAAATTTTTGAGTTTTGATGCAATAAATGAACAGTACGGCTTTTCTAGAAATTAATATTAAATTCAATAAAATTGCTAGATCTTCAATATGCATAGAAAATACAATGTAGAAGGAAGGCGCTTCTTTATTTTGCTCAACTGGTAACAATACAACATGACTTTGAAGCATGCAATAAAGAATAACAATTTTTATTATGAAAAAAAAACCTAGTAAACAGCTTGCTGGTAATCTGCTATAGAAGGTACGGCTGATGCAAGATAAAGCTTTCTCCTCTCTGCAACAGTCTCAAATGGCTCTCAGTATCCAAGCGCCCACACAGGTGAAGACTGGCAACCCTGGAGATAGGCGTTTTCCTTCAAGAACAAACAAGCCTTTATGAAAAGTACGGCCCAGGTACAGTGAAGGTACGGACTGCTGACAGCAGCAAATAAGGTTTGTACGGCCTCCCTCTGATGTCTCTGAATGATGAGAATATGTGCGCCCAGGTAAATAGATGCCTTCTGGATGATAGAAATGTGCTGAAGCTCTGTAAATGAAATACTCTGAAGATCAATGATTTCCTCTGAGTGAGAAAACCTCTGCTGGCAATAGATCAAGTGATATTTCACACTCTCTGAATTGCTTTCCGCTGGAGATGGCTCGTTCTCCAAGGAATTCGAGTTCAAACCCTAAGGTTCTATGCTCAGATCAATTTGATCAGTTTCTCAAAATCCAATAATCACATAATGCTCAAAAACCAAGGCAAATCCACTCTTATGCTGAAAAGTGCGATTTCCTTAAGAATAGGGTTTTGATAAAATATTCACATTTTAATCTTTTAATAATTCAATAGTCTCTGCTGAATATTTTAATATAAATCAAATGTCAATTTTGGCCCCTTCAATGATGGCGCACCCCTCAAGACAAATCACTTAAGTTATAATTTAAAATTATAACTTTATATTATAATCATTAATTAATTAATATTTAATCAATGCAATTAAATATTAATATTTCTCCCGTTACTCATCCGATTCCTGTTCCGTCTGAAGCTGACGAACTCTGAAGTGATTCTGAATACTGCCAAAGCCATACTGCTAAAAATAGCAGGGGTCCCACACTGCCTGCCAGGAACTGCTAAAAATAGCAATTCTGCAAAAAGTCTCCAATTGAGCCAAAACGAAAGACTACTGATCAAACTCTGCTAACTGAAGCTGAGCCAAGCTCTGAAGTGACCCTCTATCCAGTCTATCGGCCTACGAGGGTCATGTGATAGGCCAATCCTATACTCCGAGAGATGTCACTGAGAAGGGGACATGACATAAGGTCTCCAAATTATCATTGCCAATAGAGAACCCATTTGCTAACTTTCTGCCCTCTTTAGTCTCCTTTTCAATCTCCAACTTCTTGAACTACTTAACAAAAAAATCTCCAAGAACTTGTGGGACAATCCTTGAGGCTATCTTTTCACTACCTTTGCTCTTGCCTTGCCGTCTTGCCAAATTGCCAAATTCACCCTCCTCGCCCAATTTCGCTTTTATGGTAAATATTTTTCTTTATAATGATAATATGAGTGCCATAAACATATCAAAGAACCCAATTATGCACTCCAAGACAAAGCACATTCTAATTAAGTATGATTTCTTGAGGAAGCAAGTACTTGAGCAGCAAGTAAAGTTGGAGTATGTTGCTACAAAGGACCAAATTGCAGATATTTTCACAAAGCCTCTTCCAAAAGAGACTTTTGAGTACCTGAGAGAGAAATTGGGAGTGTTATCACTCTCATCTATTCACTAAGTTCTTCAAGGGAAGCATGTGTCCAAGGGGAGCTATTCATTGTCTTATCTTTTGACCCCAGAAATCCTTTGCCACTGATGTCAAAGGGGAAGGAGTAGAGTCAGGGGGAGCAATTCAGTCAGGGGGAGATGTATGATCGTATTGCATTTCAAAATTGTTTATTTGCAAGATTTCCATCAATGACAAAGGATTGTTGGAAAAAATGTTGTCATTGATGCCAAAGGTGGCCAACCCATAGAGGAAAGAAAAACCAAGAAAACCAATATTACTTGATATTTATGTGGGACAACCTTTTCCATGCTTGGCGCCCAATTTCTAGTAAATTTAGAAATTAAAAATAAATTAATTTTATTTTTTATTTTGGGCCGACCTCCCCCCCTTTGGTTTGGGCACCCACATTTGTAAAACAAATAAAAATTAATTAAATAAAAACTTTCAGTTGGGCCAACCTCATGGGGATGAGTGCCCTACCTTGGTGAAAGAAAATAAAATAAATGAAGGGCTGCCTTGGCCGACCTGTATGGGGGGTTGCATCCATTGGATTAAAGGGTGCACTTGCACATATAAAAAGGAGTTCATTTGGGGTTCAAATCAAGAAGCGATTCACTGAACATCATTCCCATTCAAGCAGTTAATGAGCAGACCTGAGAGCAGATCTAAGGAGCATAAAATGAGCAGATATTAATGAAGATTATTGCAGAATTATTGCAGACATTATGAGCAGAAATTATCAAAGAATATGAGCAGATTCTGAAGTGTATTATTGCAGACCTATGAGCAGAAATATTCGTAGAAGTAGTACATCTTTCTGATCAGATTTGTGAGCATATTTTGAAGATCATGTTGCAGATCTGAGTGGAGGTTTTAGAGCAGAGATTCAAGGCAGATTTGTGTGTAAAAGCGGGCAGACTTTTGAAGGGATCTAAGGCAGATCCAACAACATCATCATTATTTTGTATTTCGAAGGTTGGTACCCTCTAATCAGCAAGATCCAGAGGTTGGAGCCTCTTGCTCAAAGAGATCGATGTCTCTTGCTGAGTTGGTGCTCAATGGAGGGTATTGGTGTCTCCTATGGGTTGGTGCCTACAAAGTTGTAAGAAGTTTCCTATAAAAACAAATATTTTTCTGTGGTTTTCTTCTACAAGGGTTTCCACATAAAATTGTGTGTACATCTTGTATTCTCTATTGTTAGATCTTGCATGTGTGGATATCTTGATTATTGCTTTATGATTGCCAAAGTTATAAATTGAAAAAGTTGGTATTATATTGATTCACCCCTCGCCCCCCCACCATTGCTCCCCCTCGGTATAAGTGTGTGCATTTTCTTCAAATTGCCCCCAAACCCCCACCAAACTCATTTGATATGTTTTGTAGCTATATTTTGCATAAAATTTAAGTGTTTTTTAAGTTGCCAAGTACTCTCCGAGTTCGAATTTTTCAGCTTGGCAAGTACTCTCCAAGTCCAAGTCTACAAACTCTGTTTTATAGGAGCAGATCACAATTGTGATAAATTTGTTGTACCTTCTAAAGCAGTCCTTGTTGCATACATATTTCATGAGCAGGGTTTGCTGTTTATTTTGGTGGTTTGAACAATAAATGAACAAAAGATTTCTGCTATAGATTGTTTTTTATTAGATAAGCAGGGTTTTGAAAGGGCCCTGTAACCTTTTACAAATCGAAAGATAGATCGTTTAGCTCAGCAAAACAGCAAAAACCAGCAGAGAACACAAGACAGCACAAGACAGCAACCAAACAGAACTTCTGCTATAGATTGTTGTTTATTATAGTCTGCTACAATAATAATAAATTTGATATTTATTCCAGAATTGCATATAGATAGGAACTTGGTAAAAATTTCAGAGTTTAATAAATAATTAAAAAAGGGACACTACATAGTACAAGTTACTGTCACTAATAAATTGGAGCATTAAAAGTTTAGATTTTAGAAATAATAGCTATAATACTACTTGTTAGAAACCAATGACGATGTTACATTTTAGAAATAATAGGTTCTTCAAAGTTTATTTTATATACTCTCTATCTACCTCCTATAATATGAAATTCATTGTCATTCTATAACTTTTAGAAAAATAAATCTTATTTATTTTCTAATCTCTAAATGTGTGCATATTTAATTTACACAAAGTACTCTTTCCCATGGTTGAATGTTGTGACCATATCAATTTTATGGCAAAGAGAAGAAATAATTGCATATTCAAAACTACCGAAAAACATAAAGCAATTTAATATTTTGTTATTACCAGCTGAGCACCTGAAATCGAGTCCTCCAAATTCACACGTTTCAAGAACAAGAGGTAAGTCGGATGCCATTTTATACTGTGGTTTTCTAAATGTCTTATTGGTGTCAAGCAGTTCATCAATCACCTACAAAGCAATCAAGAAAGATCACAAGTTGCAATAATCAGATTGTTCGGACAAAGAAAGATGACATAAAATGAAAATTAATCTAATACAAGAAGATTTTTGAATTAGTACAAAATTGAATATGGATTTCAACCAACCCACTGAAGAAACCATCAAATATGAATACAGTAAACTGAATTTTTTTTCTTCTTAGCTGTAGACAGCAAATGACAGAAATGTGTACTGTGATTGTAATATCCCTTGCAACTTTTGATCTAAATTTTTGCCTCAAGGAATAATGTTAGGTTCACTAAAGTGAAATAAAGATCTTGGTAGCTAAGAGCCCTCTAACACTTTAGGATTTTTCACCTAAAGGAGAAGGATAGACCAAAATGACAATGTTCACACTTGGAAACCATCGTAATCTTCCTAGCAAAATTTGGCCTAAGTTTGCCTCAAGGAATATTATCAAACACTTCTCTCACAAACTCTTTACTTGCTGATCCTGAGTTTTCAGTTTGTTGTGGGTATATTTTTTATGCTTGCCAATGATGTAAAAATGCTTGGAAAAGATTGCAAAGACCACTAAACAAGTATCTAGAATGATATGTAGCTTTCTTTCTTTTTCAAATGCATATAAATGAATTTTTAAATGCAAATGCACACCTACAGCCAAGAGACATTTTCACAAACACTTGGCATGAAAACTAATGCCATGCAAACTCCTTATATCTCCAATATTGTATTGCAATATTATGAAGAATTACAATCAAATTTTAATATTACATTCAACATAAAGTCTGAAACTAAGATGCAATTCAATTATAATTGCTACAGCCTTACAATGCAAACTCCTTAGTCATATGTTGACTGTAATTACAATGATGAGCTGATTAAATCAGCTGTTATCTCCTAAATGATACTAAGACACCAAAATGCAATGCAATGACAAAATAAAGGAACCTGATTTTTTGCAACAGCAACCATAAACCAATTCAAATCTCCTTGATGAAGCTTTGTTTGGCCTCCAAAATGATGCACCAACCTTTCCCTAAACAAATTGACCTTCTTTGAATTTTTCTAGAATTTTTGGAGCTTCATTTCACAAAATCGCCCCTGCCATAAGTGCGGCCAGGTTGCAACAAAATTCTGAACTTTGATGATTAGCCAAATCAAATTCGTCCCTTCCAAGCAAGCAGTCCTTCCTCAAGCAAAATCGTCCATTTCAATGGACTGAAAATTATCCAACAAATCTGCTATTATCTCTTGAATCAATTTTCCTCTCCAAGACAAAATTTGGCCAATGGCCACTAAATTTTGAGCACAATATGAGAGACTGAAATTATCTCCCACTCCTTCCAGCTAGGGTTGATATTGCACAACCGAAACCGGCACCTTAGAGTCTTCAAACCCTTAGGCAAATTGCTAACCATTCAAGCTCACCAATGTAGTAGAAAAGACGTCAACAACCAAGATGCCTAAATGCAAGAACAAAAGCTCCTTATAAAGAATTTTCACTAAGTCTCCAGGTAGCCTCTAGAATAAAATATTATTTTATTCACTTAAGTGACTTTATGATTTATTATTTTGTTTAGTCACTTAATATTAAATTAATTAAATATAAAATCACCTTTTGATATTATAATTTTGAGATGACTTTATAAATAATTAATTTAATAATTTATTCCCTTATTTCTCCAATTTTAGCCTCAGGAATAAATAAAGGCTAAAATAATTGATCTTCTGGTGGTAACTAGAAAGGGGACATTACAGTGATCTGGGATGAGCAAGAGAATTATATAGAAAAGAGTTGCCAAGGATACCCATATGTGAAGCATTGCAGAAAAATTTATAAAGAGAACTGTATTGAATATGTGTTTTCTGTATCCATACTCAGAGTTACCAGGTTACAAATGCTTCATAAGTTCAACAGGGTAGTTTCACACACACACACACACACACACATATAGAGGTATGCTTTTTCCTGCTCTTTTGAACATCATAAGCAAAAAGCTAAAAACCCAAACAAACATCTAAGAAAACAGTCCAAACCAATTTAGTCAACCCTGAAAAATCAGGTTATTAAACTGATTTGGACTGAAACACAAATCATTTTTCAAACTTTTAGATGTTTGTTTGGACAGACACACACATAAAATACCTGTAAAAACAAAATTTTATATATGTACATGATACAAACACACACATAAAATATCTGTACAAACATAAATTTATATATGTCTTGTCACGTGATAGAAACAGATTTTATGGTTGATACATAGAGAATTTTAAGATTAGGCATGAACCATTTCCTGTTGGGTTTGATCTAATTTGATAATGAAAAAACAACTTTCCTAATTAAAGTACTCTATATGATTGTTTGCTTGTGATTTTGCAAAGCGGTGAGGGGCATTCTACAGGTGAGAAGAAAAAAAAAACATAACCCTCACAATTTTTGAAACTTGGAAATCCTTCTAATTTAAAGATTAGGAAGTTACAGACCTAGATTGTTATTATTGCTCCTAATAATACATAGTAAACTATACTAAAAGTAGTGCTACTAGCAACAAGTCATTGAACTTGACAGTGAATTGGACAAAGAGAACGTTGTACTCTGTAATTTGGTTTAGATCTCCCATTTCCACACTACATAAGAAAGAAATAATCCTTTATAAAAGGAATATATGAAAGTTCATATTTCTTTGAGATTCAAGAGTTTTAACTAGTGACTGCATAGGATCCTATCATTATTGTCACTTGGTTCAGCAATGCATAACCCATAATGAGCATGCAGATTTCTTTCCATTTAGATTAGAATCACTTTCCACTACACCCTTCTCGAACGAGTCATTGAACTTGACAGTGAATTGGACAAAGAGAACATTGCACTGTGTAATTAATGCTTTTGCAGAATTGTCCACCTGTCTAATTCAGTATTTGATTTTCAGTTAAGTGCCCTTGACAATACTAGTTAATTTCCTTAAAAAATTGAACTTTTCAATAAAATCTAATAAATTTAATGGAATTTAGACATTCTCGTATAATTGTAGTTTTGAAGGTAAAAATAAAAAAAGGAACACCAACTTTTTTATAAGTCACTAAAAACATTTAGTATACGACATAAACCAGGAGTTTACGTGACCATATTTAATAAAACTGATTCCACAATGTCAACAAAAACTCTCTGAATAAATCGTTTTCCTATTGTTATTGTTTGCATGTGTACCTTTCAGTACAACACAAAATGGAACAGCATATAAGGATAAACTTTTCTTTGAATTAGAAGGGGAAGCTCCATTGTAATAGAAAACAAGCCTACCTCTAGCCTTTTACAATATGTATGACTTAAATCTTGGGCTTTTTAACACACTTTGAAAAAAAGTCAAGAAATTACTTTTTTTTTTTGGTTCTCAAGTGGCGCAAGGCTTATCAGGACTTCTACATAAATAACAAGCCATGAGTACAAAGTAGAATTAGATTTAGGGCAACACCCACACAAATCAGCAAATTTGACAATGAGGATTTGCATACAAAGCTACAATTAACTACTCTTATTAAAACAACAACTCAAAGCTTGCAATCTCACACAAAGTTATTCAATCTACCAAAACAAAACAAAAGTTTGAACAATAATCTTGGCAGCAAGTAGGTGTAAAATTACTATTCCACTAAAATCTAAGTGCCTCAAGCACTTATTTATAATTTTTTCTAAGGTTTTGCACGAGAAATTTAAAAAAAGAAAAGAAAACTGACTAGAACTACTACACTAGGAATAGTTTGTTTACATGCAAAGCAGGCTTATTATACAGCTTAGGTCCAAAAACTCAATACATAAATTAGGAGATCTTAAAGTAGATCTATGATAGAAATAACTATAAACTAAAAATAGACCACCCAGAAAGTTGTCTTAACATAGCTGATCAATAATTAGTTCTAAAAATAGATTTCTCAAAATATGATTATTTTCTCAAAAATAATGATGGCCAAAAATAATTAGTTCTTGGTGATGATTTCATCAAATTTCCTTGACTTTAACTTGATAAACAGTTTGAAGAAGTCCTGAAACTTGATGACCTGAGTTTGATTCCTTACAAAACAACCTGTGTTGTTCAATGTCCCATACCTAAATCTTATCCATGATGAAGACAAGTGTTGATCCTTGAGAAACTATAATGAGACTTAAAGAATCTGGCAATCAACAAGATGTTGAGAACCTGCTCCAACAACGTCCTTTTGTAGACTTGGACTTCTCTATGTAAAGGGGAGATTTTGACTTATCCTCGCACTTTTTGTTCTAATTTGGCATTCAATTGGTCATTTGAGTGTCTTTCTCTCTCCAAGCCCACTTTTGGGTCTACAAGAGCAATTTGAGCTTGAGCACTTACAAGCACTTTTTCATGTTTCCACTTTGACATTTTGCCACTTAAGTGAATTTTTAGGCATCCCTCAAGGGTATGGTGCACTTTTGTCATGTTTGCAACTTGACATTTAAGTTGCAACGGGGGGCACCCAAGCTCTCTAGAGTCGTGTTTTGATCCAATTCCACTTTGATACTTTGACAGTTAAGTCATCTCAACACCCATTTTCACTTCAGTGTCAAAAGTTTACTTTTTTATATAATTTCGCTTTGTCACTCAAGTCATCAGGCACCTTTTTTCTACTAAGTAGCAAAAAGTCAAATTTTCACTCTAATTTGATGTTGAGTTTGGTCACTTAAGTTGCGCTTTAGTTCTAATTCTTCATTGACTTCTGCCACTTAAGTAGATAAGTGTCTTTTGAGTTACTCAAGTAATATATTTCTTCATTGGCATTGAAAAGCACAAGCAGTTTATGACTTTAGTATGTTTTGGCTTGCAAAATGACAATACATCCTCTAGAGGCATGCCCAAGATGTTTGGAATCATGCTCAGATGATTTTAGCCCTCTAGCATGACCTTTTCTCTTCACTACCTTTTGAATTTACTGTAATATCCCCACACTAATTTTTTTTGTATGTTGTGAATATTTCAATGATTCGAGCAATAGTACCATAATAAATCTAATAAACTTCAATAAGAATGATAAAACAAAATGTTGTTTGTATTGAACGGTTAGTTGATTTATACAACAGCAAGATGTAAAATATACATATATATACATTGCCTGAAGCTGCCACAAATAACACTTACCCTAACTACTAAAATTTTAAACCATACAAAGACAAGCTGAAGCAAGTGCACTTCGAACCTCTAATTTGATGGTTTTCTTTTTTCCATAAATATTAATACAGCAATCGAAAACTGATCACATTTTAAAATCTGCTCATACAATGTTGTACGGCACTGTTTTCCCTTGATACAAGGCTGCAACCTGCATTCAAAATGATCACAAACCACAAGAAAGGGGGTGTGGCCAGAGTTAAGGGTTTCTATAACCCTTATTACACCAAACGATTCCTTTTAATCCTTGTTTTCCTTCCCAAAATCTTGTACAACTGCTGCTGCTGATTATCAATGGTACAGCAAACCTTGGTGCTTATGACATCAACAAGAGGAGATAATTCTATTCAGTAATCTGAACTATTTTTCTATGAATCTTCTTTTAACAATCTCAAATGTTCTATTCAACTAAAATTGCCATTTAAATTGAAATCTTCAATTGCAATTATAATCTTTATAAACATTCAGCACGCTTGTGAATCTTGTTTGAATCCACTCACAAATAGCCTAGGAGGGTTTCCATCCTCAAAACCAATCTTTAACGAAGGGTTTTGGTCATAAGATTGGAAAGATGAATAGTTGTTCAATCTCAAAGTTGGGGTTTTGAAAATAAAGTCCCAAGAATAAATTTTCTTCTCAAACTCTCCTTTTTATACCCCCTTTCAATATTTGAGATATTATATTTCGTTTCTCTTAAAGTGATTTTTCATATTTCTTTTTATTTTAACTTAATATTTGGGCCCCCAAAAAGTTATTTTTTTAATAAACTGTTTAACTTTAATAAATAATTAAATAAATATAAGTTTCCCATAAGATGAGTGACTTTAGACAACTTAATTTGATTAATTAATTATTCCTTTACCACATCCCAATTAGCCTACAAGAACCAATTGATCACACCTACAAAGGGGACAATACATTTATCCAAGCTGATGACTGTAATCAGCTTAAGTAGTTAATTAGTAAATAAAATAAATAAATAATGTTTTGTCGGGGATTTAGTCCTCGGGATTAGTTAGTACTTGGGAGATTAGTCCTCGGGATTAGTTAGTACTTGGTAGTTGCCAACGGTTGGTGTTCTCAACCGAAACCGGTTAACTATTTATATTGTCGAGTGTGTTGTATTCGGGGACTAGAACAAATATGATGAATGTAATACTACAACTTGTTGATGTGTTTTTCGTGACCGCACCAACGCAGAATAAAGTTCCTAAGTATGAATCTTGCGAAAGCTTCATTCACTACTTCTGGACGGCTATAATCATCAGGTTCTACATCCAATACCCCTGGCTTGGGAACATCCCAGAAGAAAATCTTTTCTTGGAGAACAAGCTCTATCCTTGAGAGGAATGTTAGGCAACTGATTTCTTCGTGCTGGGAGGTCTCATGAATTCGGCATCTCCCTGGCAAAGCAAACTTGGACAAATTCTCGGGCCATAGCTGTGCATTCAATCTTTCATGAATCTGAGCAATGTTTGTAAGACTGTCCTGAGAGCACGAAAAGTGCCCATCCTTCAAGAAATCTCTTCTTTGGTTTTCCATTTTTTTGATTTTTTGAAATTTTCAACTTTTCACTTTTTTTTAGATTTTTTGACATAAGAGAGATCTAACATATCTCCGATTTGGAACTTCAAAGCTCATACTGGTTCCTTCCAGCCTCTGGAACAATTCAATTCTGCCCTCCTTCTAGCGCCAATTCTGTTGATGTGTTTTTCGTGACCGCACCAACGCAGAATAAAGTTGCCAACGGCTTCCCTATTCTCTCTTGATCAAAGTATTCCGCATGCTAAGATTGCCAGAAAGTTCATGCGTTCAACTCCAAGGTTCCTTTAATGCGAATAGGCTCAGTTTGGCTCGATGTGATTTGCTGGTATTTCAAGGGGACTTACAGAATTGTTCGGCAGTGGAGAAAGGGATTCAAATGCTCGAAAGATTTATCTATGAAGTGCGGGTTTCCTATTCTAACCAGAAAGTACTGAATTGAAAAGGGTGTAGGGCCTAAGAAGTTTATGTTCTATTCTAAATGCAGGATATGTGGAGCTTCACTTCAATAGACTTCAACCGGATTTCACCTAGCCTCCGTCGGACAGCCTCAGCAAAATCGGTGCAATCTTCAAGGGAAATAGCAAAAGATGTTCAAATTATGACTTAACATGCATACACCATCACAACGACGCATATAAGCATATAAATCACAACCGAAGTTAAACACAAAATAATATCCAGTTGACCACACAAGGCGAACTTATCATCAACAAGCCGCTAGTGGTATGGAGTAAAGCGAAGCTATCTCAATGAAACACCACACATCAAAGTAAGCTACTTGCATGAATTTAAACTACTTGGATACGAAAGGAAGAAGAAACCTTGCTAGCATTTCATGACAAGACGAATTTCATCATCAATGAAAAGATCTATTATCATAAAATGTGTTACACAACAATCTCTTCAAAAGTTTTCAAAGGGAAAACTTTCTCTCTTCTCCAAATTATGCAAAAATGCTCTACAATGCTACACTATCTAATTCTAATGCTAATACTCTCTCAATGTCTACTGTCTACTATCTAATTCCTTACAAATGAGGGGGACTCCCCCTTTATATAGCTAGCCAAGTCCCAAAAGACGGCTAGGGTTACAATCAATAGAGTGGCCAGAATCGTGCCACCTCAGCCCTAAATAATATTGCCCTAAAACTCATGGCCAGAGAGTGGGGTAATAAATGAGCCATAATGTCCATTATCCCTTCTAGAAGATTCCGTTTGTAGATGCGTTCACACTATTCTTGATCTTCTTTCTTGGCGTTGCTCTTTGACTTCTTCCACTTGAGGGTCTTCATCTTTGTCACTTGAGTTAACACTTAGCCAATTTCTTGCAAATTTTCCTCCTTCGAGATTGTAACTCATCTTCATCGTGCTTCCACTTCAAGTCATCGTGCTCTGGCCTCAACATTTCTCCTGGAAAACAAGCAAGGAGAGGGGTATTAGAATACTTCATGATATAAACTTAACTCACTTACCTGATTTTTATGCTTTGATCTCCAAGCGTTCATCGCCAACTTTGTGTTCAAGTTCATGCCTTAGATAAACTTCATCTTTGAGAAATTCATTTCACCTGCTGGAGCTCTGATAACCTCGATTTTATTCATTTCTGGCTCAAGTAAACTATCTTCACGAAGGATTGAAGCAAATTCACCTAGGCAGTTTCTTTCAAATTCATCGTCTGGAGGATCTTACCTTGAAAACGCATTTTCTTCATTTTTGCCTTAGAAAATTTTCAAATTTCTCTTAGGAAAATTCATCAATCCGGTGCCCACTTAAAATCTTCATCCCAAAATTCTCGACAAGCTGTGGAAGACTTTAAATCAACTCTCATCGATAATCTTCGATACCCAGAAGAAAATTTTCTCCAGAACGCATCGAACCCATGGGTGCACAACGAACGGGTTCATTTTATTTCTCTGAATTTTGAACCTTAGAAAATTATTCTTTCAACAATTTTGTCCTCGTTCTTCAATCCCCACTGAGAATTTTGCTCTGACTTGGAAAATTTTATCAATCCTGTCTAGTCTTGGGCATTCACCAACTTCACCTCTGGCAATTCTATTCGTGCCTCAGGAAAATTCCATCATCTCTCCAGACTTAGGCATTTTTCTAAGGGAGAATATTTTGTGCCTTAGAAAATTTTTGAATCACTTCGAAAATTTTGCCTTAGAAAATTTTATATCCAACTCGATCAATTTTGCCTGTGAAAATATCAACTTCACTTAGAAAATTTTTCATAGAGGTGCCTGGCACATTTTACTTTTCTAGCCACCACTTCGCATTTTACTTCACACTTGAAAAATATTTTTGAAGCTCCAATGCCTTAGAAAAAGAATTTCCATCACTCAACTTCCAACGCCTTAGCAATATTTGTCAACAACTTGTATTTTATTTCACTACGCCTAGCATATTTAAATTTCTCCTCTTTGTGCCTTGGGCGCATATTACACTTGCTAGAAGACTTCACTTCCAACGCCTAGGCCACATTAATTTTTAAATTTCATCCCCACACTCTTTATTCACCCTTTTACTTACCTCAACTTGGGCGCATATCACACTTCATGAAGGTTAAAATATTCAATGCCACTCTTAGTCTATCTTGGGCGCATTTTGCATGTGGTGAAGGATGAAACACATTCAAACACTCTTGACTTTTTGACTTTGCATGGGCGCATTTGGGAGAGAGAGAAGAATGAAGCCTTTTCCAACGCCATCTTGTGACCCTTCAACTTCCCTTTCTTGTCTTTACATGCATGCTTTTGGGCGCATTTTGCCATGCTTGAAGGATGAACGCCATTGACCTCTTTGACTCACTTGCATTTTGGGCGCATTTCCACCTATGTGCAGGATGAAACATGTTGACTTGTTGACCTCTTTGGGCGCATTTGCACATGCATGAAGGATGGCGCATTTAGGGGGTGGTGGAGGATATCTTTCATGCCTTAGAAATTTTTCTGCTATCAACCTTGAGCTGGGCGCATTTTGCCATAGGAGGAGAACAAGAACTCATGCCTTAGAATTTTTATGCTTCCACCTCACCAGCTTGGGCGCAATTTAGCATGGGAGGAGGATAAAATTCTTTGACTTGTTTGACCTTCTCTCAAGATGGGCGCATTTGAGGCCTCTAGGAGGATGAACAGTGACTTAGAATATTTTTCTTGATGCCTCTTTGAGCTGGGCGCATTTTACCCCTGGTGAAGGACGAGGTCTCAGACTTAGAAAAAATTTCAAATATCTTGCACCAACTCTTCCTTGGGCGCATTTTGGCATGGGAGGAGGATAAAACCCTTTGACCTCTTTGACTTTCTTGCTTGTTGGGCGCATTTAGGCCATGGTGAAGGATATTCGTTTGCCTTAGAAACTTTTTTCAACAACTCTTGAAGTGGGCGCATTTTGCCTTGTGTGGAGGATGAGAGTTATACTTAGAAAATTTTAAAACTTTCTCCTGAGTTCCCTTGGGGGCGCATTTTACCCCTGGAGGTGGATGAAACTTCCTTGACTCCTTTGACCTATTTGCAACTTGGGCGCATTTAGCATAGGGAGGTGGAGGATGAAGCATCATACTTAGACATTTTCTCGTCATCTCCGCCAGCTTACGTGCCCTGCTATTTATAGTAAGTTCTCTGAATTTGCGCCTCTGAAGCTCGGATCAACCTGAAATTTTGAACGTAGCACCCTCATGACTTTATCAACTTGTCGACACTGCCACTTTTAGTCACCCTGCTATTTATAGCCTGTTTTTGAAGGTGGCTTACTATAAATAGTAAGCTCTTGATTTTGATAGCTCCCAAGCTCCGATCGAGTTGAAATTTTGATGAGGCGCTCCTCACCACGTGACCTGTCGGCTGGCACTGACGCATGCACTTGATTTACTATTTTTAGCATAGCCTAACTGACTTCTCCTACTATAAATAGTAAGTGTCCCCGCTTGACCTGAAATTTACCAAAGCAGATAGCCCGAAGGACGCCGATCGCAAAGGGTTTACAATCGGATTTTGAAGATTTTGACTTTGATGCCTATTTTTAGGTCTCAAGCTGGAAACCCTAATTTGCATTGCATGCGATCAAATGAACCTCGCTGTCTTCGCTTCTCTAACACCGCATCGCCTCATGACTCGAATCACCGGTGATGCGTCAGCCGACACACTCGGCTAAAAATAAGCAAGTTCCTTACCGAGTGAGAATCCTTGTTTGCATGTCACACCATCGCTGGCTCTTGAAAACCCATCGTGAATCACCTAACATGCAAAAAGAAACCTCGGACATGCAAATCCCTAAAATAGCCTGGCCGACTCGAAGTGGTCGCCTTGCCTTGTATTACGTTATATCATCGCCAAGGTCTCAAAACCTGTGGCGAATATCCGCATTAAAGAAAATCTCTCGTGATCTCGACTCCTCAAATTAGCCCCTCGGTGCTTCTGACCAAAATAGAAAGTTGTCCGCTGGCCAAATTGGTATGCAAAGGGCACCGATATACCCTAATGCCTTCGCGGTGATGATCGGAATCTCAAAATGGCTGACGAATTGCCCTGAATTTCACACTTACTAAAAATAGTAAGTACCTTGGAATTTGATGAAACTTGGCTGAGAGCCTGCTGGAAGCACACTGACAACAACGTTAAGTTCAATTTTCAATTTACTCACTTCATTTGCCCCTGAATTGGCTGAAAAGTTCAAAACCCTAATTTCTAGACTTGGCCAAAATTTCACGTTATGGTTCAACAGCGGGCCTGCCCCAGAAAGATAGACAGAACGAGAGAGAGACAACAGCAAAAACAAACCAACATCAAACCAAAAGCAAAGCCAAAATAGGGGGTCCCCATTTGCAATGGGGCGATGTGTGAAAAACGTCACAACACAACTATATGAATAAAGATCTGAATACTTTCATGTGCAATTGTTTGTGAATGATTTCTATGTCCAATGTTATTTTGAAATCTAGTTTACTTCTGCAGTACATTGAAATATACCTAGTGAAGTAAACATTTGGCGTCGTTGCCGAGGGATCACATCATTATTTACTACTTAGAGAGCATTAATAAGACTGCAGGGAGAAATTCAAAGAGCAAAGAAGGCAAGGCAAGCACAAAAAATCACATAAGGCAAGGAAGGGAAGGTTGTACGACTAAAGATCGTATGGACTTTCCATCCGAAGGTTGTATGCTTGAAAAATAAATCCGTACAAAGTGAGATAGAAGATTTCGTATACCAGAAGCCAAGGGCTGCACGAAGAAGCAAGGAGCCAAGGGTCGTACGAAGAAGCAAGGTGAAACCCATACGTCAGAACCAAGAAACCATATGGTGGCAAGGAAGAAGTTTATAGAAGTCCATACGCAATAAGTCCTCTGTTGAGCAAGAGAAAAAGAAAGTGACCGTACGCGTTGAGGGGGAGAATTTTGTATGGTCCCACGTGAGAAAAAGAGGAGAACCTCAAGTGCTAAGGCCGTACGTACCAAATAGCAAACTCCCCACTGGCCAGGACGTACCAACTATTGAACATAGCAATCAGAGGAAGATTGGAAAAGTCGTATGGATTCAAAAGGCCGTACACACAGGGCAAGCGGACGTCATACGGTTTGGAGAAGGAAAATCCGTACTAAGTGTCGACTTGAATAAAGTGAAGCATCAACAGCGTACCATCATACCATCCATCGAACATACTAAATCCCCGACAAAACATTATTTATTTATTTTATTTACTAATTAACTACTTAAGCTGATTACAATGACTCCAACTTGCCCAATCCTACTATTGAGGGGCTTGCATTGGCGTTAACAATAACTAATGATGACAACATTGGCAACTAGTAGCAACAAGGACTTAAAAATGGCTTACTAAAGACGAGCAACAAGTTTTATACTTAGAATTCCACTTAGTAAGAAAATTTTGTTGTGTACAACACCTATTAGCTCTCTTTAAATTTACATGATCAAAATATCACAAACATAACTTTTGTTGGTGTTTCCAACTGATTGTCTAGGTTTTTCTAAGGATTAGCTAGATCCTATATTCAAAAACCCTAGGTCAGTGGCCAACAAACAGGAGACAGATTTTATATTTGTTCTCATTTGCACATTAGGCTCTACAAAACCAAGATGGGTACCCCTATAACATCACTTAGATTACAACAATGCTTTCAGTGATGCTTAAACAGATTCTTCACACTAATTCTATAGGTGAGCCTGATTGGCTAAATCATCTCCAAAACCCTCCATCTACTCTATATTTCTTGATAGTGCAGATTGAGCATAAAATAGTAAAATGCAATAAAAGTAAACTTCAATATGTTTGTGTTTGATTCTGCTTAGTTTTGAGCTTTGTGAATCATTTTGACCCATGCCTTATCCATTGCAAAGTTAAGAAATGAAGTAAACCTCCCCTACAATAGATTAACTCTATGGCTTCTTATAACCTCACTACATTACAATGAGAAACCAACAAAGAGACAATACCACTACTCTACTCACAAATCCTTACTGTAACACATAATCTTTAATGACTAAATTGAAAGCAAATTTAATCCATTCCTTGAACAGAAGCCATCAATGTAGACATTCATAACAGCAAACATGATATGAGAATCATGAACAATCTTTGATTATGCTGATTCAAAAGTGTATGTATTACAGAGAAAAATTACAACATTTCCTCTATGAAATAAAGAGGACTTATCTATACAAAACCCTAATTCTATAGAAAGACTACAACACTAAGGACTCAAAATTGATTCAGAACCCTTCAAATGAGGCTTGGAAATCCCTTTTATAGACACAAGAGAAGCAACAAGCAAAAGGCCTCATTCCATCGCTTAAGTCAGAAAAGACCAAAAACTTAGGCAGTGATACTGTACAATAGGAGAAAAGCATTTAAAATATGTAGAGAGACTGCTGAAAAAGTTGTTTAAGGCCTTTGGGATAGTTACTCTTGCATGTAGATCTGATTTCCTTCAAAATTCTCCCTGCAAGTGATAGGACATATCTTATATTCCTTTTCTGACATGCCCATGCAACACTTATGTCTGGTTGGTCAGAACTGATTAAAACGCAACTCAAAATCTTCCATACTGCCTTCATTTTATTTCCTATCACTGTTGTGCTGATTTGTTCTAGTATAGTATCAACCGAAATGAGCACAAAATTTTGACAACTTCCACCCAAAATGTTGTCAGCAAAATCAAACATCAAAAATAGTATTTACAATTCTAGCAACTGATTATACTTATCATCCAATGCCTGGTATGTTCTTTCTGATGTCCATTGGTATGTAAGAAGCAAATCAATATTATACATGTAACGGGTATATTTAGACAAAATTGCATAAGTTTATTTATCAAAAGCCTCCAAAAGTTGATCTATAGCGACGAACTTGTCCATACAAGTTTTAAGGAGATCAATGTCAACTTTATTATCATCACAAATAAAGAATGCTAAAGTAGGCACTAGTGCCTTGAATCATGCCTTCCACTGCTCAAGTATTCTGGTTGTGTTAGAATGAAGATCTTTTCCATATTTGAGTTGGGATCGAAGATTTTGGTTTGATAAATAGTTTGCATCTCTTGGGAGCGTGTTTGGAGCTGTTTGATTACATTTTCAGAGGTCTGATACAATTTTTCTGAGTTCTGGAAAAGTACATTTTCAGAGTGGCTGGAAGCATAAATCTGCTCATAACTCCGTATGTGCGAAGTGCATCATTTTGGGTGTTGTTTCTATGGATTCCTTGCAGCTGGGCGCCTCATTTTGAGCCCTCATTTGTATTATTTGATGAAGGATTAATTTACTAGAATGATCGCCCCTCCTAGGGAGCCATACCATTTTGGGGGTTTGCATTTTCAGACTTCCTTCTCAGAACAGCAACTTAGAGACGTCTGCAACAGCGAGTTAATGGTGTCTTTTCTCAGTTCAATGTTGGCCAATGTGAAGGAGAGTGCTGGGTATGCATTCAGTGTCTTCCATGAGGAGTTGTATGCATTTGCTGCTCAATGTATGACAGTGGAAGAGACCTTATATGACTGTAATCAGGTCTTATATGTATTTCTTTAAGTTTGATTTCAATTATTATTATATGCTAAGATGATTTGTAATGGTTCAATATGATATGTTGCAAGTCTATGTCATTTCCTTTCAATGCAATGTTATTTCTATAAATGCCACACATGTTGAATGGAACCTAGAAATAAAATGAATCTACAATCTCATCATACTCAGTAAACAAACAAACAAACAAAAATCAAGGGTGGTTATTACAGCCTTCCTTGGCATTTTCTGTATTTCAGGAAGTGGATAATAGACCTAAGTTCATTTGGATTAAAAATAGGTAATTATAAGCAAAAGGCTTCTACTTTGTTAATTTTGAGGTCAGCACTATCTAAAAATACCAATTTTCAGAATTGAGAGTATTTACCACAAGGTTTTCAAGCTGACTTCTAGCTGATAGTACAAAATTAACATTGAAAATGTGTTATAAGACTCACAGTTGGTGATTCCATTCCCTGACCAATCATAAATAGCACAGCAGCCATGCATCGAACTTGGTGCCAGAGAAATGCACTTCCCTTGATACACATTGCCATTATTTCTTTGCCGGCCCACCTGCATGAAGGATAGTTTACTATAATAAAAGGTACTAAAATAGAAGTTCCTATTTTGACAAAGTTCAGAAGGTTGATAAAATTTGCTTTAGTCACATTTTCAAAGCTGTTAGGAAAATATGTATCAGTAAAATAAAGAGCATGGTTGACTGGGCCATAAATATTTATAAGCGAGCTTTGGGAAATAAATTTTTTTATGTTCAATCAAAAGACTATTTGATAAGATAGAAGCTTCAGAGGAAAAGGAGAACAGGACTAAAGTTCACTGTCAATGGAAAGAAATGAAGAGACAATATTGATTTCAAATGTAACCAAAAGCAGTCACTTTGTTGTGAATATGGTATGTCTAAAGAGATCATGAGGATGCTTACAGCATCTCCAAGATAGTTATGAAAACAATAAACTGCTACCACATGTTCTGGAGATCCCCTACTTTATTTTATCTACAATATATTTGTATGGATACGGAACATCAACTTCGTAAATACCATATCTAGGGCACATCAGAGCCATATCCAAGACCATAACAAAGCACTAATCTGCTATAACAAGAAAGAATTGGATGTCAATATATTCAATCACTAGTTTGTTTCCTTGCATGGGATACAAACTAGTTTATTTTTGGTTTTGGCCAGGCAATAATATCTTCAAAGAAATTATCATTTCTAACATAAAATAAAATTTTGTAGAATTCAACCATGAGAAACAGAACCAATGCATAAGTCATTCATTCCATTCGATATAACAAGAACACTGACAATAAAATGAGTCTGAACCTAACAAAATTTTAGACTTTTTTGTGTATCAATCATAGCTACAAAACTTGCTCAGAATCACAAACTCACCAAGTACCAACCCAAACAATGCTAGCCAGGGCTGGGGGAAGTAGGATCCATGTAGTGGGCTGGTTAAACTTTTCCTTGTATATTGTTAAATATTTGTAGGAATGCCAATTACCCTGTGCTACTATATTCCCACTATTTTCTGTTCTTGCTCCTCGGTGTTTATTTCATCAATTGTTCAAAAGAATGTCCAAAACTTAAACATAAAGAGATTGTTCGCTATCCAATTAATGCTGGAATTTTTCCAATAGGGACTCGACAGCAGTATTAAGTAACATTAGAAACTTTACTGTTATAGGTCACACAATTCAAGATTCAGACGACAATATTCTAACCTCAAATGGAAGGTTGTAGATGATATCGAAGTCCTTCCTTACAATCTAGCGGTTGATAAACTCTCCAAATATTCCCTAGACCTGTCGTTGCCCTTCCAACTCTTCCATGTTACTTTATGTCAGCACCTTGTCTTGTGTTTTGCTCTCACGAACCCCATTTAGATGAAGTGATTTCACTTTATAGCTGGGAAATGGAGATCACTAGGAGTTTATAATTAACAACCATCCAAACTGTAATGTCCCCATTTTGGCCATACGCTCTTCTTTGACTGATAGCCTATTTCTGGAAATCCGTAGGTTGATCAGAAGTGAAATTAGGGTTTCCTTGCTTGGAGATTTGTGGCATTTCTAGATATTTACTATTTTTAGTAAATACTAATTTTGGCAGTGGTTCAGTTGTCAGCCTTCATTAAGTCATTTTCAGTTGGAGCAGTTGTTATTATGGCTTGGTCTTCAGAGTGCTTTATTTGGTGAAAAATATTTAATTAAAGGTATTATGTTTTAATTCACTGTTGACACCCCCTTGGCCTAAGGAGATAACTTAAGTTGTTTTTAAAGTGGGGCCATGAAGGGTACGCCTTCATAAAGAGCTTTATTAATTTTATTAAGAACTTTATTCCTTGAGCAAAAGTGGACGCCACTTTTATATTATTTGAATAAAGTGAAATTCTTGGAGGCTTTTGGGACGCCACTTGAGAAGTTGACTGGTCTTTGGGAATTGGAAAGGTCTCTTGTGTCTTTTGAGCTGCTTCTCAGGCAATTGAAGAGTTTTGTTGAGCTCTTATTTATTGAAGGCTTTTGCTCCAGCATTTCATCCATCAATTACCTTACTGTTATGCTGTCAAAATGACTATGGACATTTTGCTATTGCTTCGAGGATGCTACCTCCTAGCCCACCCAATTTCGTGTTTGAAATACAACACCTAGTTGGAACATTGCTGCTTCTCACATCAGACTAGCAGATTGAGCAATAAAGGTTGAGAATTTTGGTGAATTCTACAGTTTTGAAGTTCCTGGTTTTGCTACAGCTGAAGCTGCTGTTGTATATCTTGCTGAGTGATTTTTATTTAGTTCTGGGTGTTTGAGCAATCTAATTGTTGACTGGAGGCGCCAACTTCCACCAAAAATCAGATTTTATTTTGAAGTTGTTGATTTTATATTGCAAAGTCGATTTTCTCAAGGGGCCGTACCATTTAGAGCTGCATTGGGATTCGTGCCAAATAAATTAAGGGCTTTGGTTGCTGTTTCTGGATTCTAACTTGGGCGCCAGACTTGTAAGGTGCATTTGCAACTCGTTTCACGTCATTCGGAGAAGAATTGAGTGAGTTATGAAGATTTCATTGATTCTCATAGTTGTAGATTGATATTTCCAATTTCACAGTTTTGTATCAGATTGTAGTAGTTCTGATTTCTGATTTATTATCTGCTGTTAGAAAGTTCTACAAACATTGAAAAACATCTATCCATCTTGTGTTTGAAGATTATTGTAATTTCTAAGTAATTTGGCAGCTTATTATTCATTTGTACAAACTGCAAACAGTAGTACTGTTCCAGTTTTTAATTGCTGCAATTTCTTTCTGTATCTTCTCACATAAGTCCCCTGGATGGTTTACCGCCAGTGTGGTTAATTTTATTGTAATAACTTATACCCACTCATAGTGGTGAATCCCCACAGTTCTGTGGATGCCCGCCGCAGCGGATGAATTGCTTTCATTTGTAATCTTTTCCCCCCACTGTTTGGTGGTAGCGTGGAATTGTTTCTCATGGCTGGTTATCCGCCTAATAGTTCTTAATTTCAATTTCTAGACTCCGTCATATGTTAGCACCTCGCCCTCAGTGGGATCTTGAGTGCACATTCTTGACGTTGAGTAGTTCTTCTGTTCAAGTTCAGTATCTTCCATTCAAGTTCAGATTTTGATTTGAGGCTAACGCTAATCCAATCATCTATTGCTGGTTATTTTCTGTTATTCCTTCGAAAAAATTGGTTAGCATATTTCAGTGGTATCAGAGCAGAAGACCCTGCCATCCTGTGGCAAATTTGCAGTTGTGTATCAGATGAGTGACAGAGATCTCCGGTACTACACATTAGTCAGAGCAGATTTTAGTTCAGCTCTTTGTGGTATCCAGAAGTTGGCAGTTGGGCATGGCTAATGAAGAAGAGATGAAGTTGGCAGAGACTCTCTTTATGACTGGAAAGAGACTTGGTAAAGAATTTCAGTCAAGAGAAGATGAGCAAAACATTCTTCATTTGTTAGAACAATGTTTGAGACAAGTGAAGCAATCACCTTCAGAGAAAATGGAGTTGGCACTAGCTCCTACAGTGAATTTTTTGAATCAACCCTATTGGTTGGGGCATCCTGATGAAGAAACCAAGCTACTGATTTCTTCCTGTTTCATGGAGATAATAAGAATTGTAATTCCCCAATTGCCCTATGATGTCGAAACTATGAAGACCATATTAAAAATGATAGTGGAAAGTTTTCAAGACCTTGATGAAATTGATAGCAATCAGTACTCCAGAAGAGCTACTATATTGAAGATGTTTTCTGAACTCAAAACAAGTATTTTGCTGGTTGAATTGGGTATGCAAGATCAAATATATTATTTGATCCATTACCTCTTCATTTCAACTTGGAGTGAACAAGAAGAGGATGTAGTTGCAGCAATGAGAAACATTTTAATTTTAACTATCAATGAGATGGATGACATTCCAAAATCCGTCTTAACTTTTCTGTTAAACATTCATGAACAAGAAGGAAATGATTCCTCTACTGCTGGTATGTTGATCAGAGATTTGTTCATTCAGTGTGATAGAAAATTGAAGCCACACATGAGGAAGATAGAGCAGAAAAATGAGGTAGTCATTAATGCAGAAGTCGGAAATAAAATATTGTTTCTCAATGATTGTAAGGTTGTTTCTCAAGAAATACCTATTGATATGCAGTTGTCCGCACATGCTGAGGGTGAGTGCAGGGAGGCAACATCAATTTTGAATACATATGAAGAATTTATGACAAGTGACCAAGAAGATTTCTTTGGTATGTATGTGGATGCTAATGATAAAATCAGCAACACATCTATTCATGATGGGTTTGTTGAAGATAAAAATGATAAATTAATCAAAGCAGCCAGCTTTGATGACTCTTATTTCCAGTATGATGACGGTGGCGAAGGCGGTATTGAGCTTGATCATCAAACTAAGCTCTTGGAGGAAGTTACTGATGAAGATTTCAGTTTGAATGGAATGAAGAGTGACTCATTCAATGAGTCAATAATCCAAGAGGAGCATGGAGATCTTGTTCCTGTTGATCATTACAATCAACCCTTTTGCATTTGGGATCCTGGTGAGATGGCACCAAGGTATGTTAAAGAACTTGAGTGGGATAAATTTCCCTTTGATCCTGATAAAGTTCAAAATTCATTTTGTATTGCAAGCTATGAAGTCATTGGAGAAGACGTTGTCTTTGATGAAGAAGCTTGTTTGGCAAAGCTCCATAAAGATTCCTTTGAGGTAGTAGTAGCCACTAAAGCAGAGTATGTTGCTACCAAGACTTTAAGAGAATCAATCAATAATGATTCATTGTTTGAAAATATTGCTGTTAGGAAGGAAGCTGATTTTGAGAATCAAGTCAAAGAAAATAAATCAGAAAAGTTGATGTTTGATGAGCAAAGCTTCTTTGCTGATTTTGATCATGGGCCTAAAGAGCTGCAAGTTTTGAAGGATAACTTAATGGTTTCAGAAGAGAAAATTGTTAAAGCATTATCAAGATTTGATAGCACACACAATTTTGTTGAAGAACTCTACTGGAAGTCACAGTTTGAAGAGAGACAGAATGGAGTTAAAGGAGTCACTCTTTCCAAGTTGCAAACCATCAAAGAAGCATTGGAATCATTAAAGATAGATTATTTGCATTTGCTCTCAGATAGGGATAATGCCATTAAGTTTGCAGAAGAGACCTATGATGCCTACCAAGAGAAGGAGTAAGAGGTTGATCGTCTTTACCTTGATCTTTCCTTAGCTCATCACTCTTTATGCAAGGGAGAAAATCAAACTCCTATTGCAGCCACACTTGAAGGACAAGAAGCTGATAAAAGGATTATGGAGATCAAGCAAATAGTTGAAGGTATTAATGAACTCCATAATGATGAAACCTTGCTTAATTTTAAGGAGATTCATGAAGATGATGGTAATTGGACGGTAAATCAAGAGTGTGAACTCTTGAGTTGGGAAGAGAACTTGCCTCAAGAAGAGATAGCTTGCAGCCATGAGCTTGAATCAACAAAGTGCATGTTAGCGAATGTTCAGTTGGGTGTAATGGAAGTAGGAGACCAGCTAGTTGATTTCAAACTTCTCAGAGAATGTAGGGACGAGATATATTCTGTGATTGATAATCCTCCAAGTTTGCTTGTAAGTGAATGCATAAGAGGTTTAGAGAATTCAGTCTCCATATGGGAAGTGTTGATTCATGACGACTTCCCCATCTTTGACACCAAGGTGTTAAATCATGTTTTGGTAAGACATATTGTTTACATGCCTGACAGTTTATCCTTTGGATTGAGTAATGCTCACACTATCTTGTCTTGGGAGAAGGATTTGAAGACGATGTTTGTTTTAGGCTCCCTTGTTTTTGAAGCTTTCTTGGATAGACTTCAATGGTTTACCAAAGAAGTCAATAATTTTTTGGGTGTGCAATTGGAGTTGATTGGTACTCAGAAATTTGTTGTGAAAAATCTTTTGGGGTATGGTAGGAAGGTTCATTGGAGGGATAAGGATCAAACTTTCAAAATTAATGGTGTTTTCTCCTTTCTTATCAGCCACTTGATGATTCCATTTGTTTATCAACAAATGGATTGGAGAGAAATTTTGAGCAAAGAATGGTTCTTGGCTGTAATGGAACTCTTAGAGTGGGTGTTTCCACCCTTGTGTTCGAGCAATTTGGTCAAGATGAATGTGGATTTTCAATATTGCAGCAGTGGTTCCTACTCTTGTTTGCAGATTTCTTTGAACTCTAATGTTGAGTCTTTCATTCTTGATTTGGTGGTAGCTGCTGGTCACTCCATTGCAACAGCAACAAGAGAAGATTCTAGACTTATTACTCATGAAGTTTGGGAGAAAGTTGAACCTAAACAAATTATTTACTTTCTTAACAATCTATCTCTTGAGTTGAGTGATGTTTTGGCCCATCCTAGTCCTTTGAGGGAATGGGAATTGAGGACAACTTTTGTTTTGCGCTCCATTAATGTTGATGTTTTCATGAGTGGGCTACATGGGTTTATCAAAGAAGACTTTAAATTCTTGAGTTTGCATTTTGCCTTGATTAGTACTTGGAGAAGTGTTGAGTACTATTTCAGATGCATTGGAGGACATTTTCAGTTGAGTATCCATGTTTGGAATACTCAATATGGCTTGAAGGAAATTGTTACTAGTAGAAAGAGGAATCTTTGGAGAGATAAGAATTTAATTTTCAGATCCTCTGATGATGTCCCCATCTTCGCCAATCATTTGAAGGTTCTTTTTGCTCATCAACTGGTGAATTGGAGAGCTATTTCGAACAAAGGATGGTTTAATGTTGGTTTGGAGTTTCTTGAGAAGATGTTTTCAGCCTTGGTCATGAGCAATTGTTCTATTATGGACGTTGATTTTCAGTATTGCAGCAACTGTTCAGTTCATTGCATGATGATTTTCCTAAAATCAGATTTTGAGAGGTTCATTTCAGTTTTCATGGGCAGCTGGTCCATTCATTCTTCCTCTTCTCAATCTTTTTTCAGTAATGGTTTATGGCCTCAAAAGTGGGAAATGATGCTTCATAGTGATTTGGACCAGATTTGGATAGTGTTTAAGTTCCTTTCCAATGATTTATTCTATACAAATTCTTGCACTAGTGTTTGGGGCAGCGAACCCTTGCTTGTTTGGGTTCAACCTTTTGAGACTTTTGAGATTTTAGTGGGAGTTTTCATAAATTTTCTTGCATATATCAGAATTATTCAAAAGAGGCATTATACATCCTTGAGGAGCTTTGATGATGCGGCTGTTATGTACATGCAAAGGGCTGTTTATTCTTTTACAAATAGCTATGATGGAGTTACATTTGTTGTTGTGATTTGGTTTGATGCTTTGAGGAGTGATGTTGATGAGAATATCTTTGAGTTGTTTAGAGTAATCTTCTTTATTCTCAGGATGGCGATTGACATTAACATTGCAGATGTTAATTCCTCAGAGATTATTGGGCATGAGATGCTGCTAGATTTTGATTCCATTCCTTCCATGTTTTTCAGTTTGAATTTTAGGCATGATATCTCCTTGAGGTTGCAAGGATGGTTTATGCAGCTCTGGTGTAGTGATTTCATTCATGTGTTCAGAGTAGAGCAGCATCAGCATGATGGAACCTTTCCGAGATGGACTTGGGACCCTGGGATCCTACATATTTGGTGGGATCAGTTTGGAGTGTTGTGGCATTGCTTGAGGACAAGCAATTTTGGGAAGGGCGGACTGTAATGTCCCCATTTTGGCCATACGCTCTTCTTTGACTGATAGCCTATTTCTGGAAATCCGTAGGTTGATCAGAAGTGAAATTAGGGTTTCCTTGCTTGGAGATTTGTGGCATTTCTAGATATTTACTATTTTTAGTAAATACTAATTTTGGCAGTGGTTCAGTTGTCAGCCTTCATTAAGTCATTTTCAGTTGGAGCAGTTGTTATTATGGCTTGGTCTTCAGAGTGCTTTATTTGGTGAAAAATATTTAATTAAAGGCATTATGTTTTAATTCACTATTGACACCCCCATGGCCTAAGGAGATAACTTAAGTTGTTTTTAAAGTGGGGCCATGAAGGGTACGCCTTCATAAAGAGCTTTATTAATTTTATTAAGAACTTTATTCCTTGAGCGAAAGTGGACGCCACTTTTATTATTATTTGAATAAAGTGAAATTCTTGGAGGCTTTTGGGACGCCACTTGAGAAGTTGACTGGTCTTTGGGAATTGGAAAGGTCTCTTGTGTCTTTTGAGCTGCTTCTCAGGCAATTGAAGAGTTTTGTTGAGCTCTTATTTATTGAAGGCTTTTGCTCCAGCATTTCATCCATCAATTACCTTACTGTTATGCTGTCAAAATGACTATGGACATTTTGCTATTGCTTCGAGGATGCTACCTCCTAGCCCACTCCCAATTTCGTGTTTGAAATACAACACCTAGTTGGAACATTGCTGCTTCTCACATCAGACTAGCAGATTGAGCAATAAAGGTTGAGAATTTTGGTGAATTCTACAGTTTTGAAGTTCCTGGTTTTGCTACAGCTGAAGCTGTTTTCTGTTTGTATCTTGCTGAGTGATTTTTATTTAGTTCTGGGTGTTTGAGCAATCTAATTGTTGACTGGAGGCGCCAACTTCCACCAAAAATCAGATTTTATTTTGAAGTTGTTGATTTTATATTGCAAAGTCGATTTTCTCAAGGGGCCGTACCATTTAGAGCTGCATTGGGATTCGTGCCAAATAAATTAAGGACTTTGGTTGCTGTTTCTGGATTCTAACTTGGGCGCCAGACTTGTAAGGTGCATTTGCAACTCGTTTCACGTCATTCGGAGAAGAATTGAGTGAGTTATGAAGATTTCATTGATTCTCATAGTTGCAGATTGATATTTCCAGTTTCACAGTTTTGTATCAGATTGTAGTAGTTCTGATTTCTGATTTATTATCTGCTGTTAGAAAGTTCTACAAACATTGAAAAACATCTATCCATCTTGTGTTTGAAGATTATTGTAATTTCTAAGTAATTTGCAGCTTATTATTCATTTGTACAAACTGCAAACAGTAGTACTGTTCCAGTTTTTAATTGCTGCAATTTCTTTCTGTATCTTCTCACATAAGTCCCCTGGATGGTTTACCGCCAGTGTGGTTAATTTTATTGTAATAACTTATACCCACTCATAGTGGTGAATCCCCACAGTTCTGTGGATGCCCGCCGCAGCGGATGAATTGCTTTCATTTGTAATCTTTTCCCCCCACTGTTTGGTGGTAGCGTGGAATTGTTTCTCATGGCTGGTTATCCGCCTAATAGTTCTTAATTTCAATTTCTAGACTCCGTCATATGTTAGCACCTCGCCCTCAGTGGGATCTTGAGTGCACATTCTTGACGTTGAGTAGTTCTTCTGTTCAAGTTCAGTATCTTCCATTCAAGTTCAGATTTTGATTTGAGGCTAACGCTAATCCAATCATCTATTGCTGGTTATTTTGTGTTATTCCTTCGAAAAAATTGGTTAGCATATTTCACAAACATGGACAGCTTGCTGTCATAGAGTCCCAAATCATTCCAAACTCTGCTTTTTTTAGGACTACCATGCCATTTTGGAAAGCTTCCAGCTTCCAACACCACTCCCAAACTCCCACATTGAAATATACCAAGCCAATTTTTTTTCAATTTTCAGTTACAATGAGCAATGCAACACACATCCGTTAGGGTTAGCACTTAAACCAAAACGATGCGGAATTCAACTCTAACCAAGAATGTACACCAGGATCCCGAAATGGGCAAGGTGTGAGCATATGGTCAGAGGATCTCAATGCAATGCTGAACTAGATATCTCTAACCAAGAATGTGCCAAATGACGGTGAGCATATGGTCAAAGGATCCCTACCAACTAATTATGCTGAAAGTAAACTCGATGCCAAGCATGTGCTTTCCAACCCAAGATGGGAATGGAGCTACCATATGGCAGAGATGCTACAAACTACAATGCAATTCAAATGTAAGTAGGCGGCAAGCCAGCCTCTTCCACTTATTCAGTGGATATTACAAAGACAAGAAGAGAGATATTAAGAAATGCTGACAGTACTACTATTCAGCTTACAAAATAATAGGAAGTGCCTGCAAGAACAAAGATTAGAAGCTCTTCAATTGCTGCAATAATAAATGTGACCTCCACAAGGCTTAATATGATTTCCTAACACCAACCCTTCACCAAAATGCAATTTACTCAAATCTGATATGACAAACCACCAACTTTAAGGACAGAACCAGCAACATAGAACCCTACCAAAATGCTTATATCTCACTCATCTCTCAACCAAATGACCTCAAATCTGATGCAATGAATTCCTATGACAAGGGCGACCAAGCTGCATACAAGAAACCACACTCAAACCCACGTATTTATTTAACACACTTCCCAATGCACTTCAAAGAGGGGCAGCCTGGCAAGAAGGGCGAATTTCTTTTATAAAATCAAGTTCATAATAAAATCTGCAAATTGGCACGAAGGGGCGCCCAGCATAGAGAAAAGGAAATATGCAATACCCAGAACAAATATATTTTTATTTTCAAATATATGAGTGAAAACTACTAATCTGCTATGATATCAGCAACTCCAGAAATTGATATGAAATGCAACAAACTGAACTACAAAAGCACAACTCAACCTACAATGCAAACCTCACTACAAATTCTCTCACAAGCAAACTAAATTCTCCACTAGATGCTCTCTCAAGCATGAAGTCGAGCCAAGGCTAGGAGGCATTCATTCCTCGAAGCAGTTCCAGCAACATTTCGGCAGCATAACAATACTTTAGACATAAGATGCTCAAATAAGAGAAGAGACCACCTTATAAAGGCACAACAAGGAATTTCCAGAAGCTTCTAGAAGAGAAGCCCTAAATTCAAATTTGAAAGAAACCTTTTCCCTCCAAGAGATGGCGCCCACTTTTCAAAGCTTCACTTTGACTTTTATTTTTAATTCAATCCTCCAAGAAATAGGCGTCCAACATAAGCTTCAATTTTTTACTTTAATAAAATATAAAATCCCCTCCATAAAGCGCCCACCCTTGAAGACCACTTTTTAAAACAACATTAAGTTATAAGACTAGGCCAAGGGGATAATATAACATTTAAATATAACATTATTGAAGTTAATTGAACTTATCTGTCCAACTGCATCCCAAGGCCAAAATTGAATAATCCAACTGAACTGACAGCTGAGGGAAGCCAACTGAATTGGAACCAAACTGTCTACTGCCAAAAATAGAATTTACTAAAAATAGTAAATTCCAGAAAGTGCTTGGAACGCAAAGCAAGTCACACCACTACGAAGCTCTCTGAAAACCCAAAAAGAATCTGCAATTCAATCACCAAATCCCGAGCAATAGCAACTTCCAAAACATGAAACCCTAATTTCACCTTCCGAGTAGCCTACGAGTCTCCGGAATAGGCCAACGATCAACTGAAAAGATCATGCTCGAGAAGGGGACAGTACACACATGTCCTTCAAACAATCTCCCAACAGCTGGAATACCCCCTTTTTAAAGCTTAATTTCCAATAGCATTTCCAGGTGGCAGAGATATTAGAGTCCTAAGTGCACTTGAAATCCTCCAAATTTGAATTTTTTCTTTTTTATAAATCTAAAGCTACCTACAGTCAGCGATAGCTTTTTTTCAAACAGCCCACACTCACCTTAAATTGCTACAGTGGTCTCAAAAAGCAGCAATTGGGTATTGGATATGCTATGGCCAATTGAGGGCTTCTCTAATCTCCAAAATACCCTCAATTGAATTTAGAAAATTATTTCTTGCAAATATTTAATTAATTGCACAACTAGGAATGATAAATTAGATACCTAGACCATAACTCCACATTTTAGACATTTTTTTCTTTTATGCATACCTATGAACCCTATATGCTCTGTTTACATACTCGGCGATTACTCTTTGAGCAGACGAGTAATTGCTAATTTTTTGGCTGGGCGAGTAATCTTCACTTTTACTCGCAGGAAACCCTAGCCAATTTTTTTCCTGGTTTTCCTCGAGTAATCGCCGTGTAATCTCTTGTTTTCTCGTAGAATAATCAGCACAAAAAACCTAACGTTTTTCCAGGCATTTTCATTTTCGGGGGTAATTTTTACTCGTTTTACCACGTTTTGGATGCGGTTTCGTGCTATTCAACCCTCGTTTTTACCATTTACAGTCACCCTCAAGCGATCTGCAGTGGTGGTTGCGCAATTTGGACTGGTGGTTGCGTGATTTGGACTGGTGGTTGCACGATTTGGAGTGTTGGCTGCCCGTTGCACGATTTCCAGGTTAGTTGCAATTTACTATGTTCACCTTCTCTGCGTGCATTCAAAACTTCAATGCCTGTGTGTGTAGAAACCCTAGGTTTCCCCCTGTTACTGCTCTGACTGATTATTTTAGGTTTTCTGACGTTTTGTGATTTTTTTGCAAATTTTGGATTTTTAATGCATTTATGAGTAGTACGGCTTTACCAGAAAATTGAAATAAATTCAATAGAAAATACTAGACTTCAATTTGCTTGTGAAATGGAAATAGAAATGAAGGCGTATCCTTTAGTATTCATATATTCCTCATATAAAAATGATCTGACAACATACAAGATAGAAGAATGATTTTTATTATGAAAAGAACCTGTTATCTGCTGGTACGGCTGAAGGTACAAAACAGTACGGCAGAAATGAATGTCCTCTTTCTCCTGCTATCTGATGATCCAGTATGACTCCAGCACAGTGGGCGCCACCAATGGTGAAAGGATGTAGTCTGAAGATAGGCGTATGAACCAATACAAAAGGGCACGATTTCTTATGCTGGTACGGCCTGTCAGAAATGTACGGCCTGCTGCTGTATTTATTACACTTTGTACGGCTTCCTCAAAGTTCAGTATTTGAGTCTCTGCAGAGGGCGCCTTGATGAATAAATGTTGTCTGGATGAATAACTCTGAAGAATTTCTGTCAGTAAACAATCTCTGATGTTCTGTAGTTTCCTCTGAATGAGAAAACCTCTGTAGGCAATAGATCGAGTGATATTGCACACTCTCTGAATTGCTTTCCGCCGGAGATGGCTCGTTCTCCAAGGAATCGAACGTGAAACCCTAATTAGAGACTCGGACAAAAATTGATCAATATCAAACTCAATAATCTCGCCGTAGGCTCCAATTCCGAGAGCCAAACCCTCGGAAATACCTTTGAAAAGTCACGATTCCCTTGAAAATGGGGTTTTAATGAAATATTCGCGTTTTAATATTTTTGTAATATTTCCATGGTCCATCCTGAATATTTTAATTACTTTTTAATAATGACTTTTTGTGCCGATGTTGGGCTGCCCTTCAAGAAAAACGCCAAGTTATAATATTAAATTATAACTTTATGTTATAGCGTTAGTAATATTTAATCAATACGATCAAATAATAATATCTCACTATTCTAACCCGTTCTTGATCCGATGCGATCTTGTGATTTCACGAAGTGATTCACGATGCCGCCCGCAGCCAAAGCGCTTCAAAATACGCGGTGGTCCCCACCGCGCAGAACTGCTAAAAATAGCAATTCTGCAAATGACCTCCGATCGAGCCAGAACGAAAGACAACTGATCAATCCCTGCTGACTGAAGCTGAGCCAAGCTCCGAAATGACCCCCTATCCCGTCCATCAGCCTACGAGGGTCGTATGATAGGCCAATCCTGTCGTCTGAGAGATGTCACTGAGAAGGGGACATGACAGTGTGTCATGCGTTCAACGCCTCAGCTTCATATTTTTTTTTTTCAAATACCTGTGCAATGCATCCGTGAGCTTCATATTTTTTTTTTTCAGCTTCACATTTTATATTTTTCAAATGCCTGAGCTTCATAAAATGGCGCAATTTAATTTTATTCAGCCATAGACTTCAATAGTTCAATCGCAATGTACATGTGATTTAAATTTTTTATTATTTTATACATATGCTTTGTATAAAATAATAAAAATATTAATTCGTTTCTTTTCTACATCAATATAATTTTATTATTATTAAAATTTTGTTTTCATATATTATTTTATTATAAATTTATAATAATATCATATGGGAGTTTTAATTTTTAATATTCATAAAATGTTTTCACTTTTCTACATAATATTTAATATTTATTAATTATTATTATTTTAAAACGAAAATTTCATATATTATTTTATTATAATTTAGAATAATATCATGGCAAATAGTACTATTGTTTTATATTTATTATTATTATTTGCCAAGATATTATTAATATATTATAATTAAATAATATATGGAATTTTAGTTTTAAAAAAATAATAAATATTAAATAAGAAGTAGAAAAATGATATTATTATTTGCAATTTCGCCATGATATTATTAATTTATTATAATAAAATAATATATGAGGTACACATTTTAAAATTTAAAATAATGTTGGCCACTTAAATAAATTTTTGGCATTCTGTGTAAATTGAGCTAAATCTTGTTAAAATGCCATGAAAGGTCTGTTTTAGGTCAAACCAATCATAGAATCTTGGTGGGTTTTTGTCAAGGAACACGTGTGCAAAATTCTGAAAATTTGAAAATTAGGGTTTTTGCCCCTATTTTAGGGAAACCCCTGAAAATAGGACCTTCTCGGAAATGATTGAAAATGATTTTGATAGGATTAATAGACTTCACGATCACACTGGTCAAGTCAGAATCATCAAAAGACATGTTTTACTCTGGTGGGTCTATTTCTGTTGCCAGAACAAAGTTAAGAACCTCGTCAGCCATTAATGGCCCGGTCAGCGATTACCGGGTCAAGAAAACTACGCTTCAAAAGCTTCAACGACACAACCATGGCGGAAAAGGTCGAAAAAGATGCTGTTTGATGAAGGAGATTCTTGAAAGTGAAAAAGGTCAAAATTTGACTAACTCTGGAAATGTTACGAAGGAGAGATTATTCACATGCTGAAAAGAGCCTTTTTCAAGCAAGGGCGCCCATGATCTTTGAAGGTCAAATGCAGTCAGTACGATCATCCAAAGCAGTCATTCTTGGCGTTTGAGTGTTGGATCGATAGTGAAACAAACATCCAGATCATCCGATGAATAGATCACCAACAGCTGGCGGCCGAAGTAAAAAGCGATTAAAGAAATGTGGAAACCGATTCGCGGCGAGTTCTAAGAAAAAGAAACCTTTCAAAAGCCCATACTTCTTGATCTCCAAATGCTGATAAATGATAAAAGGCTTCCCAGGATAACCTTCTCAGCCCAAGTAGATCTCAGAAACGCAACTGCAAGCACCAACATCTAACAGAGCATTCAACGGATAATCCAAATCAAAGTAGGCGCTTTGAATGAAGGTAATCGCCCAAAGAGCGCTTTTCAGGAAGCCGCCCAGATAAAGGAACCCTGGTGAATCCGGTTTCACGAAGAATGGTATTTTAGCGGAAACGAGCGTACGGGCGTGGCTTACTACGCTCTCAGATCAGCAGAGAAATCGGATCAAAGGAGCCGCGAGGTCACATTTTCAAAAGGCTGAAGAGCGAAGATTGAAAAATCCCGCTAAGGCATTGTAAAGCGCTTTTCTTGGGGCAGCCCATTCTTCCCAAACCTGGCTTCGACTTTTATCCTCACAGTCTCCCGAACGCTTCTTTCGGTTTTGGATCGCTCGCGATGAATATGCGACATCAGAATCAACAGATAACGCCAGATTCAAGATCAAACAGAGGGCTTTCAGGAGAGAAAATACTTTAAAAACTTGCAAAAGACCAAAAGGGACGCCTAAAGGAGGTCAAGGGTCAATTGTTGACTAAAGTCAAAAGTTTTTGAGTTAAAGTTGGCTAAAAGGCTCCACGATCAGTGGAAATCACCTTTTTAACTTTAGATCAAGCCCAAATCACCTTTTGAGCTTGTGTTAGGTCCCCAAATTTGTGGATCTGAAGCTTAAACATATATATTCAAGAGGAAGGCGTCCCATTTCATTATTTCTTTGCAGGATAAAAGATCAAGATCAGCCACAAGCTCTCAAGGACGCCATTGATGGATCTAAAGAAGGTTTTCATCCGTTCTTCATTTTTCTTGCAGATCTGAAGCAGGAAAGGATTGCTACTTTGAGGATTGGATCCAGAGATAGAATTTTCCAGGGAATCAGATAAAATTTCCAATCCATCTTCTGTCTTTTTCCTCTCTTCTGGTCTTAGGTTTTCTTACATTTGACAGAGAAAGCAACAGGCTACATCATATCAGATTAACTGGGTAGATTTAGCATCATTTTCCAGAGAAACCCATCTCGACAAATTTTCCAAAATCAGCAAACTTGCTGCCCCTATTTTTGGGGGTTTTTCCGAAAAAGTTTCATAATCCAAATTCTGAGGAACTGGGTTTGTTCAGCATTGAAGCACGAACAAAACCCATGTGCCATATTTTTTCCGAAAAATACTTCTCGGTAGGGCGCTATTTTTAAGGGTTTCTGAAAATCATTTGAACTAGGTCAAGCTTACAGTCAATCTTCAAGTTTTTCAGGATGCAGTACTCCCAGGTGCAATACGAGACCAAGACGGTCTTACTCCATGATTACCTGAAAACAGTTGACACAAATTTACACCAAGTAAATCCAGTGGTCGATTTGGAGCAGCTAGAAGGCATGAATCAAATCACATTGCAGAATATTGAAGAATCCGGGTTGCTGCAAGCCGCATCGATTCCCATCACACTTCAAAGCGTAGAGCTTGTAATCGCCTGTATCAAGCATTACAACCCTACCACCAGAGAAATCAGAGCAGCAGATGGAAGAATTGTTTGCAGTTTAAAGCCTCAGGATATCGAAAGGTGTTTTGATATTCCATCATGTCCTAACAGCAAAGTCATATCAGTGACGGAATGTGAGAAAGCATTTGAGACAGCCAAGGACAAATGTCAGAAGGTTATGGCTGAAAAATGGCTAAAAGTGACAAGGGCAAGCTTGCCTAAGTTGTTGGGACGAGGAGAATGTAAAGATGAGTACGCAGTGTTAATCACTCTACTCAATAGAATCACGGGAGAAGAAGATGGTCGTCAATTCCAGCCATGGATGTACTATGTCATCGCTAAAATCATTGGCAGGAGGGAATATTACGACTGGGCCACTTTGATCAGTGACACTCCACCGACAAATCACTGGGTATCTGGAAGCTCATAGGTTCCACATGTGCTCCTACCTGGTATACTTGATAGCCTTCCAAGGCGATTTCAGGTTATTGAACAATGTGGGAACCTTAGGTGTGCAGAAGGTTCGCGAACATTTCACACGTCTTGAGTTTACTCAAGCGGAAAGACACTTCAAGAAGACAAGTGATCACTTCACTATGCACACAGTACGTGAGCTTAACCATGAGATGCACGTGCGTATTTCACAGACAGCCAAAGAGGCAATGGTGGATTGGGCGGATTGGTTCATCCAATTTCCCACATTCTCCTACATACGCGTGTATGGCTACATTGGCCACCCCGCCATGCTACCAAGACACCCTTCGGATAGGGTAGTCTTCATGGAGTTCCTGAGACAGTTGTCCGAAGTTCATGTCCACTTGCGCTTGAAGAGGAAGACAGCTGTTAACTTTCCCGTGGAAATGGGACTATATAGATGTGAATTCGCGGCAGATGCAAAGATGATGGGTCAAGAAACAAGGAGGTTTAACCTCAAGTATCTCATTGATAGAAGATCCTATGATCCCAGAAGACTATATGCAGCACACCTCGAGCAACACTCGTCACATAGG
>VDFB02169373.1:0-43941 GCA_007258455.2 Sequoia sempervirens
CTAGGTACATATTTACATAATCAAATCAAGTTAAATCCTAATCAATCAAATCAATATCATTCACCCCAAAGGAGAACCAAAACCCCAATCCACCAATCTAGCTCTTCCATTGAGGTTAGTAGCCAAGTGGGTGTATGTGATCAATTTTGGTTCCTCTCTAATGCAATGAAGGAGAAAGTGTGATTTAGACCCTAGATTCCCTTTTCCCACATCATATAAAATAATTGAATTAATTAAATAAATTCAATTTATTTAATTAATTATAATGAAGTTCATAAAAAAAAGAGTTTCTACATCCACAATTAATCTATAAGGAGAGATGTGTAAAGAGAATATATAGTTTTAAACATAAAAAATGAGCACAATTATAACAAAGCATATACCCTAGAACAACCCTTTGAGAAAAATCTCAACCTCCAAATCTCCAACCAATTATATTATCAACAACCTAAAGAAGGTTACAATACAAATCTAGGCTCAATTCTTTATAGGAGATTATATTGACATATGAATCTATAGATATTTCAACAAGTTAGCAATACCTACAAAATTGAATTATGAAATCTCCATCTCAAGCACCTAACAAATAGGCAAAACAATACATCAAATCATCAAATGATAATTAGGAAACCATGAGCTAAAACCATCCAAAATGTGGTGCTCAAATCTAAACCATCCAAAATGTGGTGCTCAAATCCCTAGTCAAAATATAATTCCCAAATTGCAAGATGAGTCCATAGGGTAAAAATAACACATTTCTTACACTTATAATAAGCTTGTCATAATCCACTCACCAACTTGGGCACTTAATTTTGGCTCTAGTTAAAGATTCCTTACAATGTATCATAACCTACATCATAGGTTGGTCAACAAATGCAACTCCTTTTTACAACTCTTATGCATCATAAATGCTCTTACATTTTTGATGTGAGGGTCCTAACTTTTAGAGACCATATATTTTGATCTAGGGAATTGATTGAGCCATTCTTTAAAATTAAAGATCTTAGAGAGCCTCGTGTCTTCATAACCCTCTTAGTTTGGTTAAGGAGTCACTTCAATTTTTTTCATAGCCAAAGTCAACCTTTCTAGCTCATAAATTATATTTCATCTTCTACAGCTAAAAAATACACTTTGTGTTCAATTCTATGTTTGTTATCATAATTTGTAACATGATGTCCTATAGGATATGAGAATGACATTCATGTCTTTTATTGTTGTTATAGTACATGCAAATCATTGTTGTTTGAATGTCTTGCTTAACATTTCCATTTCAAATTCTTGTATTAATTGCAACACATTACTATTGTATAAAACATACTATGATAATAAACAAGCATAAACATTAATTAACACAATTTATTACACAACGTATCATTTATTTTGGAGCAATTATAGCTAAATATACATACTTAAAAGAAAATCATAAATTTTTCCTTCAGATTATTAACACTTATAACTTTACATCACTCTTGAGGGTCTTTGGAAATGATCATCCATGTTAATCAATTATAATTTGTCTTTTTAATTTTATTTTTTTTACAAAATCAATAAAAATTTCTAAAATTATCATGAAACTCTTAAAAAATACTAAACACATATAAATGTACTATCAAATTGTCTTACATAAATGACTTTGGTAGACAACATGAAATAACTTTGTCAGAAAATATAAATACATAGTCAATATTTAATAAATTTAAATAAAGTATAAAGTCAATGGTTAGATAGTAAAATTATAAATATTTGTATATATGAACTAATTGGTAACACTCAAAGTACTATATAGTATAACTAACTACTAAAAAGTTCTCCTATCATAAAATACATGCAATTTGAAAAAACAAGGCCTACATTTTTATGGGTGAGGTAATTCATCAAAAAGAGATGAATGGAAAGGAAGTCTATTTTTCTGAATAGTTTGGCTTTTCTTTGGCTTTGTCATCTCCATACAAAAGAATCGCCAATTTTCTTCTTTTCAAATGTACAAAAAATATTTTTATCAAAGAAAGTGTGATTTAGGAGAAATTGTGATTTAGACCCTAGTTCCCTTTTCCCACATCACAATAAATTAATCGAATTAATTAAATAAATTCAATTTATTTAATTAATCTATAATGAAGGTGATAAAGAAAAAAAAAAGTGTCTACATCCACAATTAATCTATAAGGAGAGTTGTCACATGAAAAAAGTTTACCAAACATAATGTCATTTATAGGGGGATGGATACTTGACCAATTCCTGCATTCTAAAAAAAAAAAATCTATAAGGAGAGATGTGTAAAGAGAATATATATAGTTTTAAACATAAAAAAATGAGCACATTTATATAAAAGCATATACCCTAGAAAAACCCTTTGAGAAAAATATCAAACTCCAAATCTCCAACCAATTGTATTATCAACAACCTAAAGAAGGTTACAATACAAATATAAGCTCAATTATTTATAGGAGATTATATTGGCATACAAATCTAGAGATAGTTCAACAACATAACAATACCTACAAAATTGAATTATGAAATCTCCATCTCAAGCACCTAACAAATAGGTGAAACAATACATCAAATCATCAAATGGTAATTAGGAAACCATGAGCTAAAACCACCCAAAATGTGGTGCTCAAGTCCCTAGTCAAAATATAATTCCCAAATTGCAAGATGAGTCCATAGGATAAAAATAACATATTTCTCACACTTATAATAAGATTATCATAATACACTCACCAACTTGGGCACTTCATTTTGGCTCTAGTTAAAGATGCCTTACAATGTATCATAACATGCATCATAGGTTGGTCAACAAATGCAACTCCTTTTTACAACTCTCTTACACATCATAGATTCTCTTGCATTTATGATGTGAGGGTCCTAACTTTTAGAGACCATAGCTTTTGATCTAGGAAATCGATCGAGCGTGTTTAAAATTGAAGGTCTTAGAGAGCTACACGTCTTCATAACCCTCTTAGTTTGGTTAAAGAGTCACTTCATTTTTTTCATAGCTAAAGCCAACCTTTATAGCTCATAAATTATATTTTGTCTTCTATAGCTAAAAAAATACATGTTGTGTTCAATTATGTGTGTTTTCATAATTTCTAATATGATGTCCTATAAGATACAAGAATGATATTTTTATCTTTTTATTTTATAATACATGCAAAGCATTGTTTTTGATATGATAAGCAACATTTACAGGGTGTTGTACCCTACACGGAGAGCCCCAAGGGCCAAAAAGTTCTAGAACAACAAAACATTAAACAAACCTAAACACCAAAAAACACAACCAAAACAAGACACAGATCAACATCACACATGGACCAACAACCAACCAACAACATATTAGTTGGCTTTTTCCCAGTTCTTCGACAACAGTTGAACCATATCATCCCCAACCCAATCAGGGTGGTCCTCGGTCTTTTTCATCTCCAACTCTTCCTTCATAGTAGGCAATATGGTACTGGTGACATAGTAGATCATCCTCACCCTGAAGTGAGTTAGCCCATGCAATTTTTTTTCTAGGATGTCCAATCTCTCTTTCAACCCACCAACCTCCTCCCCACTACTCGTAGTGTACTCAGGAACATTCTGCTCCATCCCCATTAACTCTGAAGAGTGGGAGGTTGAAATCTCCTACAGATCACCACCTGAGACAGGAACCGACAAGGGCCCTCTGACTTTCTCACCAATCTCGTCCTTTGACACCACCTCCACACAACTATCCTTGCTATCCGACAAATCCTCCTTGGTGTCCAGGTTTCTAACCTGCACTTTCTTTTTGTTCTTAGCAAGCCTGCCCAAACGTCTTATAATTGCATCACCACTAATAACCACAATTTCTGTGACCATCTTATCTCCCAAGGAATCCTTGTTGACAACATGCTTCCCTTTAATCGGAGGCACCTTCTCCTCATTACCTTTCTTCTTCAGACCAGGTTTACCAGGAGTCCTAGCAGGAGTAGACTTAAGGTCACATAGGTTAATCCCTGCACTAGCTTGGGAAACACCCTCAATACCTTTGATTTTTTTAGTAGGAGGGTTAGGTTTCTCAGCATGGACTAGGTGATTCTTTTTAACAGGGCCTTTAGACTTGGCCAAAGATAAATTGGGCATAATGGGGTTCTCAATTTCTTCAATAGAGCAAGATGAAAATGGTAAAGTCTAAGAATAAGACCTTGATGGAGTGGAAGAGGAGTAGGCTCGTTGGGGTTAGTAGTGGCCGAGGCAATACACTTTTCAACAAAATTTTCAAGGTCAATCAACAGGAAAAAGGGAAAGCTCAGAAGAACTTTATGCCTAAGGTGATTTAACAAAGGAAAATGGTAGAAGAAGTAAGTTTTGTACCTTCCTTCCAACATGGCATACTTCATCAAAGCTAAACACACTTGGTCCCACGGCTTTGGAAGAGCCTCCCATTCAAACCGGATTGGTTGCGCATCGACGCCTCCTCGCCAATAAATTTTTTGTTCTCATTATCTTGGATCTTGGAATGCTTAGGGTGCTTCATACCCATGCTTTGCAGACCCGCCACTTGCACAATTACTTCCTCCTCCACCATGAAGGAGATGCTACCCATGGAAACATGACGATTCTTCCATGAATTAACAAATTGAGTGGACAAATTAGGATCATGACCCACCAACCTCTCCATGAGAGGAGCAATGCTGCCTTCAATGCAAATATGCCAGACAATCGGATCCCTGCAAAATTCGTTGCAGTTATCCGGTTCAGTCCACACTCTTTCTCCTCCCATAATGCCACACTTCACACAATATAACCAAGAACTCTGAAAACATAGAAGATTAAAGGCAATAGCCAGGTGAAAAAACCCCACACAATAAGTCATTTAAGCCATGAACGACCAAATTTGATAATTAACCCAACAAACAGGTCGCACACACGAGCAAGAAGCTTTCCCAAAGACATCTTAGCGGAGCCATAAATTGGAATCATATCGTGCAAACGATAGATAAGGAAGGACATGCCAAGTAGGGAAGGATTGCCTTCTATGTTGCAAAAGCATAGAAATCTAGGCAAACTAGTTGTAGGCCTATAGTTAGAAATCTCTAATTTGATGGCTTTAAAAGGTTGGCCAACTTTAGTGAACCCATCGAAGGAAGCTAAAAGGCGCGAAACCAAAAAAGTGGACAAAAGAAGGCCAATAAGGAGCTTAGTATCATAATTACAGGTCACATCAAAATCAAAAAATCATGAATTTGAAAATCTGAGAGTTTAAGCAGGTCGCCATAAGGAGATTACACCAAGTACGGACTAGGTTAGAATTAATCAATCGGTACTTGCCACAAAAAATCATAATTTCTTTATTTAAATCAGGCTTCAGGTTATAATTTGAAAAGATCCACTTGCAAAGCATTGTTGTTTGAATGCCTTGCTTAACATTTCCATATCAAATGTTTGTATTAATTGCAATACATTACTATTGTATAAAAACATATCGTGATAATAAACAAGCATAAACATTAATTAACACAACTTATTATATAATGTATCATTTGTTTTGGATCAACTATAGTGTTACTCTAAATATACATACTTAAAAGAAAATTACATACCATGATAATAAACAAGAATAAACATTAATTAACACAACTTATTGTACAATGCATCATTTATTTTGGAGCAACTATAGTGTTACTCTAAATATACATACTTAAAAGAAAATTATAAATGTCCTTCATATGATTAACACTTATAATTTTAGATCACTCTTGAGGGTCTTTGGAAATAGTCATCCATGTTAATAAATTATAATTTTTCTTTTTAATTTTTTAATTTTTTTTGTTAGAATCAATAATTTTTAAAAAATTATCATATTTGTGAAATTCTTAAAAAAAATAGTAAACACATATAAATGTGCTATAAAATCGTCTTACATAAAATGACTTTGTGAGAAAACATGAAATAACTTTGTCAAAAACATAAATACAAAGTCAATATTTAATAAATTTAAATAAAATATGAAGTCAATGGCTAGACAATAAAATTATAAATATTGGTATATATGAACTATTTGATAACACTAAGTGTACTATATAGTATAGCTAACTACTAAAAAGTTTTTGCAAGAGGGACCCAAAGAAAAATATAAGGCTCAACAATCATTTGGTCATGATAAAGTTAAGTGTAGTTACATGAAAATGATTTCTTATGCTTCAAACAACTTCAAAGTATGGTTAAATTTAGAATTTACAGCATAGCTCATATGCAGGGGCAACCTAGATTCTATATCCAATCAACAACAATGTGGATCCACCCACCGCCTCACATTCATTAGTCCGCCTCGTTGAAATAGAATAGAACATTATGTTTGTATGGAGTATATCCCGATTGTTATAGAATAATTTTGCTGATTTATAATTGTATTTACGTATGTGACAGTGTGTTGATTGTCCATTTATTATTTCTTTATGTAATTTTCTGCATTGATTTAATTAAAAAAAAGAAAAGAAAGAGTTCTTCTATCATAAAAGACATGCAATTAGAAAAAAACAAGGTCTACATTTTTATGGGTGAGGTAATTCATCAAAGAGAGACTAATTTTCCGAATAGTTTGGCTTTTCTTTGGCTTTGTCCTCTCATACAAAACAACCGTCTATTTCCTTCTTTTCAAACGTACAAAAAAGATTTTTAGCAGAGCAAGCAATCTTGGCCCTCTCTCCATGTAAGCCACACGAACCCTGCAAAAAATCCGACGGCCTGCCCGAAATTAAATCAAAGGCAGACGTATCCTCCACGTGCGCTTCCCTATCGTCACACTGACCGTTCATTCTGTAGCAATCGGACGGATAAAAACTTCCACCCGATACAAAGGGAAAAAACCCCAACCAAGTGTTATAATATCTGCAAATTCGGATTTGTATGTTATGCACGATTAACAGAAGCCCTTCAACATATTGATACATCGATCGCGATTGATTACGATAATTCCGAGGTCGTGGTTCTCTTTACGCGTAATTTATTTTATCTCAATTCGTCACCGGACAGAAAAAGTAGGCATAGTCTGAGAATCAATATACAGAGGTTTATCAGATTCTTTCTGTGATTAGGCTTTTGCAGCAGTGTGTTTTTAAATATTCGAAAATGGTTCTGGAATGCGGTGGAAATGTCCTTTCCGAGGTGGATCCTAAAGTAGAATCATCTTCTCTTGCTTCCAAGGCAGGGGCCTCTAGGGATTATGCTGCGAAGAAAAAAAAGGTATACCCATTTCATTTGTCCAGATACCCACTTCAATTTCACAGATACCCACTTTTTGAAAAATTGAAAAGGTTTGTTGTTTTATTTAAGTACGCTGGGTGATTGATTCGTGGACAAAATCCTACAATTGTATTGTCGTAGAAAAAACGTATGCCCACTTATACCCATTTTGAAAATCATGAAAGAATTTGTCGGAATTTTCAAGAATCCTGATGATTGATGAAGCAAACATCCAGTTTTGATGTGATTTGTAACTTTTTAGTATCATCAGGAGCATACCGACTTCACTCAGCCGATACCCATGTAAAAAAAATTCAGAAAATGCGGCCTGAATTATTGCGACCCTTTCTATCGACAAAGCAAAAAGCAAACTTTCGACTTTGATTTGAGTAGAACTTGGTAGTTTTATCAAAGCACACCCATGTTTCTCATCGAGATAACCATTTCACAGAAAGCCCAGACTGCATTGCGTTTTCGATAATAATGAGCCTAAATCCAACTTTTCAGGTTTAATTGGATTGGGAAATTTATAATTTTGTCAGTTCACATGAAAAGAAGTATACCCACTTCCCTCTTCCACACACCCATTTCTTAAATTTTCTTATAGAAACACATATACTTAAATTTTAACAATACAAGGAAAAATTCCAGCCTTGTTTTGAGAAAGGATTTTATAGTTTAATTAGCCCAGATAAGCATCATTTTCCCCCGAGTTTATAAGAACCCTTGAAAATTCCAGCTTTTTATTTCTTAGGAATGTTATAGTTTTATCAGTCCAGGTAGAGGGCATTTTTCCCCGTCTTTGTGTATGTAGAACCCTGAACGCAAAATTCTAGCTTTTTTTCTTTCTTTGATGAGGAATTCTATAGTTTTTATCAGTTCGAATACATAGTATTTCGGCTTTGAACGGAGTTGTTTTCTTGTGATTTTTCAGGTGAACAGGCGAGCCAAGTTGAAGCAATGCAAACTGGATGCCCGCCGCGAGCAATGGCTGTCTCAAGGTATGCATAGTGAATGAAGATTCAGCGTTTTATTATTGTTTGCTAGATTGGTGGCGAAAAGGAATTTAGAATGAGGGCTCTGTATTGTTAGTCAAGTTAGAAAAAATGGGGAAATAGGTTTCTAAACTTGGCCATTTGAAATTGGTGTAGGCAAGAATAAGATAACTTGGCAGCAGCAACAGCAGCAGCAGCACAATGAAAACGGCGGGAGTAGTAAAGATAGCTGTGCCACTAATTCTACTAGTACTAATTCCGGGGAAGGAAACAATAGTAGTACTCAAACAGAGCAAGTAGAGACACTTCGAAGAAGTTTTTCGGACATAGATTCCAGAAGCTCAAAGGCTTCAATTGAAGAAGAGGAATATGAGAATGAGGGTTGCAGCTCAGAAGATATTAATAGCAAAAGTCAAGCTCCTGATAGCAGCCAAGAAGAAGATGAAGAGGAGGATGATGGTAGTTCGGATGTCGAAGATGACTGGGAGGCTGCTGCGGATGCCCTAAATATAGGGCAGCCTCTGCCAAAACCTGTTAAGGAAGAAATCCAATCCATTTCTGACAATGCCTCTGATGACAGTAAATCCAAATTCTCTATTGAGGATGGGATTCTAAAACCCGAGTATAAGATCAAGTCCACAAGTGCTGGAAACAAATCTCTCCGTAGTGTTAGTGGCAGGGCTTGGAGGCCTGATGACGCATCTCGACCTAATACATTGCCCAAGCTTACCAAGCTTCACAGTTTCCCATCACAGTCCTGCCGTCCTTTGTGTTGGGGTAGTACATGGAATGGTAATCATCATAATGCCTCTACGTCATCAGTTCCAGTGCCGCTGTCTTGCCCTATTTGCTATGAGGATTTGGATGTCACAGACTTCAATTTTGTTCCCTGTAATTGTGGATTCCGCCTCTGTTTGTTCTGCCACAAGAGGATCCTCGAGCAAGATGGGCGGTGCCCGGGATGCAGGAAGCGATATAGTGTTAATGATACGAGTGCCAAAGTGGCAATTGTAAGGCTGCCTCGTTCCTGTAGCATGAGATTAAAAGTCTAGGAAAGGACACTAGCACAGCTTTATGTCGTATTTTGTGATCATCCATCCTTTGTATAGAACTTTCGTATATACATATATAGGAAGTCATAGGAAGAGGGCGTGGATGTATGATTCATTCGCTGCTTGTGAATAGAGGGGTGATGTCAGAGTCGAGAATGTTACATGTGCTGGCTAATTAATTTACTTAAATTTTGCGTCATGTTAGCTATGTTAGTGATTTTGGGTTTCACTATTGCTGGGATTTCAGGAAGGTTTTACTGTCTCTTTGTTGTTAACTTATACGCTTTCATGTTCTGAATTTTCTGATATGATGAGGCTTAAGGAAATAAATGTCATGTTTTGGTGTTTCATCGTTTTTGTTAATTGGGATGAAGGATGACATGACAAGTTTTATGGTTGCAACTTCTCTGTTTGTTAAAATGAAGGATGTCATGACAAGGAATTATGGTTTAACTTTTCTGTTAATTAGAATGAAGGGTGGCATTACAGGTATTGGAACACGAAATAATATTCTTGCACATGTTGCTGAGTGAGTGTGCAGGAAAACAGCATGGCCAAAAAATGTATTTTTTCATTTTGTTCTTTTGACAGAAGTTCATAAGTTCATATTGGTTATTTACTTATTTAAGAGACTCCAAAAGTAGTATTTATAATAAATTATATTTTAGTTAAAACTTAAAAAGTTAGATCTAATAATCAGTAGCAATGGTATGAATTCCAAAAGCAAAACAATATTGCAAGAAAATGTTTCTGGAAAACAATTGTGAAATATATAAGAACATTGATGTTTTGGATAACACCGAATGACACATCTTGAGGGTGAGTGAAAAATCTGGATTATGTACAAGAGATCCTCATAGAGTTAACTCATTCACATGAGGCTTAGAGGACACTAGCCCCAAAAAAGAAAATTTATTAAATTATCAATTAATCATTCACCAGTCTGGTTCCCTTATAGGTTTATATATATAACTCTCCAAGATTTTTTTATGTTTAATCTTTCAACTATCTTCAAATTGTTGGTATTTTTTGATTCTCAGTGGTTCCGCAAGGTAACGCTTACTGTAATGGTCTTCCCTTAAGGTCATCACTTCTATAAAAATGCGGCAGGGTACAGTTGAATGTGAATTTTACATTAAAGCACATTGTTTGCCTGTGTAAAGGCTACATTGTGGATGAAGAGATGGATACCATCAGACTGTAAGGATCAATGGAGCCTTGAGTATCGTGAGAGATGAAGGTAAAATGTTGGAGCCTTTTTATATTTATAATAAAGACAGTTCAAAACTAATTAAAAAATTGAATTGGAAATACATAATCCAAGGCAAAGGTGATGAACTCTGAATTACAAATTGGGGTGGATTGGGGTAAAGAATTTCACTATGTAACATAGTGGAGTACTAAAGCTATGCTATATTGGCCCTTTATAGCGTTACCTACCAGTTAACAAAATATCTTTTTTTCCATGTTTGTTTCCTTCCCAAGTAGTTGCATTTATTCATGTAGAAAATTGCGTAGTTAAATTTGCTGAATTTGTGCAGGTATCAATGGAATGTTGAATCCTTAGAAGGTCTAGATGTTATCTTGGTTGTTGATAAATTGCTTTTCCAACAGCCACGATTGTCATTAAGATGGGTATGCAAATAGTTTATGTTACACATTCCATTGCCAACATCTAAATTCGATTGGTAGGGTAACACTAGAGGCACTTAATACAGTTGGCAACTAGTTAAAGAAGGGTAAGCAAAATCTGCCTTAACACATTAACAAGCCACAATGATATCACAATAAACCAATATTTGTGATATACTGTAGTTTAATACAGGATCACATAGACACTACTAAGATGCTATGTTATAGTTTTCCTTTATTCAATAGTTTTTAAAACTTAAATTTGGGTATGACTAGGTTCCCTATTCTCTCCTTTTGGATTCCAATACTTGGAAACTGTTAATGGACCAGATTCTAAATTGCTTTTAGAGATTTTTAATTGTGGCTTGTAGGAAGAGTCATTTATGTGGTGCTTAGCTTTTTCTCCGGGTTCCATTTAATACTGTAGAATATGTACAAGGCATTGGTAGGTAACATGCATTATTTCTACTTAATGTAGTTTGACGCAAATTTAGGTTAAGTTGGCTAGGTAACATGCATTATTTCTACTTAATGTAGTTTAACGCAAATTTAGGTTAAGTTGGCTAGTCTTATCTAGGCTTCATTGTATGTGCATGCTGTAGTACTACTGCCTTTGGTCAATTGAAGCCATAATCTCTTTGCTTAACATTAAAATGTTTGCTCGCAGAGGAAAAATGTAAAGTTTCATTACAAAAGCAAGAAAACGTGACTACTTATAAAACATTTAAAATAGCAATACTTAACAGCGATCCTCACAACAGATCTGCCTCTTTATCTGATGTTTAACTGCCTTTGTGTTTCCTTCTATTTCTGCTCCATTAGGTGGTGATTTGACTTGCTAAGAGCTTCAATTCAGAGTTGTAGTTTGGTAGCCAAATTTTTTTACATGTTAGTTGGTGGAGTTCACCATTGCAGGGGAGACAATGCTAAGAAGTTTCATCACTTTGTTGGATTATGAGATCATGCAGAAAATTCAGGTAGTATTGATTTTAATTACAATCATACTGAAGTAGTTTCTTATTATACAAATTTATAATGTAAGTTTAATAAATAATGTTGATGCATGACAATGTCCATTGACTAAATGATACACTATCACACGCATATTTTAAAATTTGTAGAATATTTTTTAGTCAGCAAGTGGGAGACATAGATAGCCTTTTCTTCTTTTCCTGTGCGGGAGAGGGGCAGTTTTGGCTAGTTATGCTATACTGGGTCTGGTGAATGTCATGCATCAATACACTGCTATAGCTGTATATGTGTTGAAATTTAATGGCTAGAACTTAGAAATCAACCGTTTGTTGATTGCGGAGCTAAGGTATAGCTGAAATGTGTTTTTGGTCTGTCTTGTTGGAAAAATATTTGAACTTAAAAGAGCCAAAATCTGTAGGAAGAACATTCAACTTGATTTTAACTTCGAGGTGCAAGCTTGGCCATTATGTAGTGTTATTACAGTTTAGCAACTACTGTCATTAAGTTGGAGTGGTTGGTTTCATAGGCAATTCTCTTTGGGTTTTTCACTTCTAGGCCTTTTTCCTAGCTGTACACTTGTTCGAGTTCTGATCTATGAATTAATTCAAATTTTGACACACTTTGCCAGCTATTGTGCACGATACCAGACTTGGAAGTATTTTATTTGACTCAAATTCTTTAGATTTCAGCAGAATCCTAAGTAACCTAGTGGAAAACCAACTAACGAAAATTTCAAGAATCTTGGTTAGGCGAGCTTTCTACAAAACCCTACATCAGTTGCCAAAGATAATATGCTTCTAGGGATTTGTTTTATTTGTTCTTGTGGCTTGAGTAGTTTGGTTATCTGCTACCAATGGTTGCCATTTCTTGATGAAGGTTTTTTTTCAACAGAGAATTTTACCCATGTTTGACTATAGACCAATTGCAAAACCTCTAGTGGATGTGATGTTGGAACTCATATTTAGAAACCTCGAAATATCTTTCTCTGAATTGAAATTTGTGCAAAGTTGATAATTGTCCCCTGGCATTTAGATGCTTTTACTAAATATTTGGAAAACTTGTAAAAACCGACATTTTTGAAAAAACTGAACATTGTTAAATTTATTGCAAGTGGATTCTGTAATAATAATAGGTTTAGCCAACTGTCACAGACAGTGGAAATGAATTGTTACTGATGAGATCTCTGAAAGGATACTAGAATGTAGCGGTAATAATTTACTATCTGGTACGCTTTTACTGTCAGTGTTATTGAATTGTTTTATGATGCGTTCCCTTTTTTGCAAGCTTGATGATGTGTACGGTTGCCTTGCATTCATGTGAAGGTACAAGCAGCAGGTATTGGTAAAGATTCCTCTGGGTTGGCATAAGAATATTGATAGAAGATGGTATCCTGCCATAATGGCAATCTTTCATTGTTTTTGCCTTTTATGGCGAAAATCCCCCAAAAAAATTCCACAGTTGTCTAGAAACCCTACATCAATAGACAAGGTTGAAGTGCTGCATGGGACTTGTTTTGTTTGTTCTGTGTGGCTTTGAGTAGTTTGGTTATCTGCTACTAGTGGGTGCCATTCCATGATGAAGAGTTTTTTCAACAGAAATTTTTCCCATGTCTGACTATAGACTAATTGCATAACTTTGAGTGGATGTGGTGTTGTTACTGATAATCAATAACCTTGAAATATCTTTTACTAAATTGAAATTTTTGCATTTTAAGTTGATATTTGTGCCCTTACATTTAGATGCTTTTCCTAACTATTTGAAAAAACTTGTAAAAACCGACTTTGAAATAATAAAATGTTAAATTTATTGCAAGTGGATTCTATAACAACAATAGGTTTAGCCAACTGTTGCAGTGAAAATGAATTGTTACTGGTGAGATCTCTGAAAAGATACTAGAATACAGCTGCAACATATTACAACTTAGTACCCTTCTACCATTAGTGGTTTTGAATTGGTTTACGATGCATTAAACTCCCATCTTTCCAACCTCAATAATGTGTGGTTGCCCTGCATAAATAAGTTATATGCACTAGGTGTTGGTAATGATTCCTTTGGGTTGACATGGGAATATTGATAGAAATGATATCCTGCTATAATGGCAATCTTTCATTGTCTTTGCCATTGATGGAGAAAAGTGCCCAAAAAGGATTCCATGTATTCCGTTAAGTATATCACTTTGATCATAAAATGAAGTCTTTGTCATGTATCTATACCAGCATTTGAGGACTTAAAGTTGAACCAGCTTATGTGCATCAATTACCTCTAATTCCTTCGTCAGAGGAAACTGTTTCTGACCTGTTGTTATTCTTCCCATTTTACTGTGGATTTTTTCTTTAATTTTAGCTTGTTCATTTTATGCAAGTTTGGGACCCCACGCATCTGTTGCTGATCTTCATTTAGCAGTAGCAAAAATGAGTACTCCATAATGATTACTATGCTGGTCTGTGAGGTACAGTGAATAGAGAAACTTCAAGATCGTTTTGTATAGACTTGCTCTGCTCAACCAAACGATTCTAATTGGACTGAGAGAAAAGAGATACAGGTAATTGCTAGCTCTAGTAAATGGACAATAATGAGAATAACCCCAGAAATGAGATACCTATAATGGGGTGAGAATGTGTAAGATGAGATAATATCATAATTGCAACACTGAATATGGTCAAGTGGATGTGATAATGAATCAGAAAGCCTGGACGCAAAGGTGAAATGATGCAGCATTTTAGATATGTGTCATATGGGTGTGATAGTGAATCAGAAAGCGTGGATGCTAAGGTGAAATAATGCAGCATTTTAGATTTGTTAGTATCTAGTTTTATTAATAAAAGGGAAGGGTTGTGTAAAAAGAGATGTTTATTTGTCTTCAAATGGCCCAGATGTAGGATTAAAATTTGTATATACGAATCTTTATTGTGAAATAATATTTGATGGTTACTGATGGCTTTGGAATCCTCATTGTGATGACAATGGTAATTTCCGGTTCATGCCTATACGAGGATTAAATTGGCAAACTTACCCTGCTTATTTTACGCTAAGTTTGTCCAGGGGCTTAAAGTGAGGAAAGTATTGTTATCATGTATGGCGTAGTATCAGTGGGTGCAATTTTTTGTTGTTGAACTGTTGCTGTTAATAACTCTAGTTCTTGTTGATCTTCATCGTTCTATGTCTTGATGTCTTTGAAATACAAGGACTTAACCATTTGACTTTTTTGGTTGGTTTATTTGACAATTCCATCATAGTTAAAGCTCTGATTTTGATGCAGACTTGAGAGCCTTAGAAGGCAGAGTTCTGGTGCAAGATCCAAGCTTTTGTGGCAAGAAACCCACTAACAATGAAAAACTCCAGCAAAATTATTGATACTAATTTACGTTCTGTTTAGATTGTATTAGATATAGGAATATGTATTCAGTGTTTCATATATAACATACATTGTATTGGATATGGGAAAATGTTCCGAAGCCCAACAATCATAATTTCTTGAACTTTGTGGACGGTCCAGACAGGAAAATCCAATTACTATTTTGATAATCTCTTCCTTCCACACGTAACCACTATATGTTTCCTTACTCTTGCATGCGCAAACAGGGAAAAAATAATCGTAAAGTAAATAGTCACCAAGAACATTGCAAGCTATATTTTTTATGTTTTATGTCCAAGAGAGCCAGAAGAATGTGAGTTTAGAAAATTGTTTTACCTTTGTATCAAATGAACAAAACAACAGACCATGGTTCAAAAACTCAGATTCAGCAAAAGGTAGGCAGGCCTGATATTTGGCTTGGACTTGGGACTACAGAAAAAAGTTGGCATAATCACTGAGCATTAAAAGCACATAAATTTGTAAAATAATCTTTAAAAACACTGCTTAAAATTGAATTTACAGAAGTTATAAGTTGTTTTTCCTTCATTTATAGATCAAAAAATGAGTTAAATGAATATCATAGTATAATGATTATAAATTAAAAATCTGTATTAATATTTTTACAAGTTCCATACACACAAAGTGTGGGCCTAGAATAAGTTTTATTTTTTTGCTATTAAAACTAGAGCATGGCTTAGGGGGCAGCAGGTCCCCATGGGGTCAAGAGGCAGTGCCTTTGGTGCGATAGAGGGTGAGATGGATGGATGAAGCCCCAAGCTCAAATTTAGGCCTTCGAGACCACATGGACAGGCGCATGTCAGTTTTCATAATTTTATCATTTTTAAATATTAACAATCATTTTTTTATTCTGCCTAGTGGGTTTCCCCATAGGTTTAATATGAGGTCTTGTCATCTGTACAAGGCTTCTCCTTATAATTTGAGCCTTGTCATTTGGAATGTGTGGGTGGCTAAAATCTTACTCAAATATTTGCTTAATTATGGGCCGATAAAGGTAATGATGGCTTTTCTCTATGCCTTGATGTACTTAATCAATGCTTGCAATGGTTTCGCAATCCTAAGCCTCTCGGAAATGCCTACTTGTACGTGGGGAAATCTTACTATCTTAATTAGGCAAGATTTGCAGATATTTATGGCGGTTATCTCTTTGATAAGTTGTCCGTGTTCATTTCCCTTCTGCATTTTTAAAAGTATCTCATTTTGCAAACTCTTGTGATCGTTTTTTACTTGAGTGTGAAAATGGGAGGAGACCGCGTGAGTATTGAACCAGGTTCCTGTGCATAATTCCGCCGGGATGCTTTGGTTTGGCATATTTGTGTTGAAGGAGGTATCACACCTTTAATGGAGTGCCTAAAAGGGCACGATGAGAAACTTTCTGCTCAGTTTGTAAGCTCTTGGTGTGATAGAAGGGTCATGGTGGGAGGGATTTCATTTGATATCAATGAAGAGGTTATCACAAAAGCTATGGGGCTGGCCTGTTTAGGACAAAAGCTTAAAAAACACACAAAAGTGCAAGACATGGAGAGTTTGCAGACTTTTTTTCAGCGAAAATAAACGGCCTATGAAGCTACATGCGGGTTTTGATCATAGCAAGCTTCTTGGACTATGGGATTAGTTGTGTCTAGTTTTAATGAAGTATATTACATTAGGTTGGTTTAAAGTTTTCTACTTTTACCATTTGCCATTGCTGAATCACCTCCACCACAGAATGCTTATCAGTTTCCCCTTCTTGCTTTCATCCCTTGAAAGTTTGGTTAAAGAAATCATGGAGCTTGCGACAAAATACCTTGATAAACCAACCCCTCTGCCCCTGCATCAAGGGCTTATTCTCTATCTTTATCATTTCCATCTTGCCCTCTGCCCGTTGAAACCCATTTCTGCTGTTAGAATCGAAGAACCAAAGCCCTCTGATCAGTCCTCTGCTAAACCCTCTCTGGCTGTCTTTGTTGGCCCTAAAAGAAAGAACCCTCCCATGACTAGCCAACCTCCTAAGGAATCCAAACCTAAGCCCCCAACCATAAAGAAGATGATTGGTGCGGGTCTGGCCCAATTCAAGGCCGTCGCTGGTCTCTACGAGCTAAAGAATACACCCACAAAGAAAGAAGGAAAAATGGCAGCAAAAGCTAAGCTTGAACTGAAGAAAGGAAAAAAGGACACCACCTTTCATGTTGAGGAACCTCCCATGGATAGTGATGAAGACGACTTTGTTGCCAAAGACTTTGAAGGGGATACGGTGGTGGCTGCTAGTGCTGAAATGGGGGTGGAACCGACAACGATTGAGGAGACTGAAGAGTACGTTGTAGGACCTAGTCTCTTCCCTAAGATAAATCGTACGATTCAGGAGGAATCTGCCTCAAAATCCACATTGGATTCTTCTAATCATAAGGCTCGGGTGGAAGAGACCAACAGGTTTGATGTTGAGAAGGATGGAGACCCCAACAACTTGGTTGTTCATGTCGCCAAGCTGGACAAGAATATGAGGCTGACCCGGTTCACAATCAAAGTCCTCCACCACTCTGTTGTCACTCTGTCAGCAGTGTTGAAAGATGAGATTAACAAGAAGACTGCTGAGGCTGAACCCAACAATAGTTGGGTTGGGGATGATGTGCTGAAACTCCTCATGGAGGAGTGGGGGGTATCTAGGTGATGGGGGGTTTTGTCTGTTTTGGTGGATTGTTTTTTTGCCATCTCTCTACCGTCTCTATGTCTTGACTTTAAGCTGTAACTGGTTTTTTGTTTTTTGATCTGAACTCTGGTCCTATGGGCTCTTTGTGTTAAGGGTACTGCACCCTGTAAATGCAGCTTATATTATCAAAAACAATCATTAAATTAATGCTCCCTTGGAATCACAGAATATCACTAGCAAAAAAATCAATCTACTCAAACTTGTTGAAAGCTCAAACAAAATGGTGTGAATAATGACTGAATTTTAGTGTTTTGATAGTTGGACTGGTCTTTTTAACTGCCTGGTGAATTTTCTAGGCAGATTCGATGACTTTTTTGTAATTTTTCGACTATTTTTTTGGCGAGTTCTCAGCAAAGATACCATAAACCTTCTAGCAAGTTACTTGCCAGCCATGTTGGATTGTGAGCACTGGCAAGCTGGTGAGTTACTTGCCAGTGATTTTTTTATGGTATTTTTGGGAAGTGCATCCAAGTTTTTATACCATGCAACAGACAATTGCACTTTTTCTTGGAAACCAATGCACATTTTTATTGATCAAACATGGAGGTTTGCTTCTGTAAGGTTCCAACATGCTTTCATCGAGGTCAACATGCTTCCATTGTTAGTTCCCTAGTTTTAGGAAGGAGGACGAATACGGTTAGCATCAAGTTGAAGTTCATAATTAGTTTGAAGTTCTATAATTAGTTTGAAGTTCTAACCAATTAGAATAAATTCTGATCCCAGCCATTTTGGTCCATGTGCATTTTGGAACACCACTAATCCACCTAAAATATAGTTGATACTTGATTGAGAGGAATGAGGATTAAATCTATTTGTAATCCCATCCATATTCATCTAATCTGAATATAGAAATCAGCAGCTCTTAATTGAAGGAAACGGGTTTTCAAATTTTAAATAGTTTATATGCTATGTTGCGTGGTCCAAACGCTCTTTTCAACATCAATGAGCTTGTACATACCTAAGCTGTGATACATCCAATTATCTTCCTATCAGCTATAAGGAAGAAACCGAAGTTACAGTGTTAGAAGTTACCATTTTTCTGCCATGGATTTTGGTCCTCATATTGTGTATTATAGATGTTACCTTATTTTAATCGCCTGTTTATGTTTACCCTGCATGGTGGGAAACCATCACTGTATACGGGCACAATTGTCTTTTATCAAATATCACAAAGTTAACGGTTATCTTAAAATATATAAAACTAACTTCAATTTTTAGTGCCTCGGTGGAGGCATTCCAACCATCAGACCCTAGTATTCCTTTATTCTGGTTAAATGTACTTTGGAATCGCATTGACTGCTTCTGTCGTTTGTGGATGTTACTAAATTTCTCTTTATTTATCCATTTTCTTAGAAGATGATATGTTGTTATTTTCCGTTCCAAGCAAGGTCATCTTGCAACAAAGACGATAAATGTCACACCGATTTGGTCCTTCGTGGATAACAATATAATTTTTTCTTTATTTATCCATTTTGTTAGAAGATGGTACACAATGCTTTTGATTCTGTTTTTAAAAACATGGGAAAGAGTAAATCTTCTTTGCTTGGATGAATTAATGCATCAAAGTTCTTTTCCATCATGAGAGACTTGGATTCTGTTTTGTGACTGTGTTTTAGTTTCAATGACTAAGATGAAAATCATCATGGAAAGGTTAGACATGATAATTTCTTAATCGATATATAGGTAGTGGGAATGTTTCGAAATAGCGAGTTTGATCCATCCTGCGATAGTCAGTGCCGCGAATTTTATCCATTCTGCAATACTCAGTTCCCCGAGTATGGTCAAACATTTGTCTTGTCATGGAAGCAACTTACCTAGTTTACGAGTCGTTAACAAGAAGTGTAGAGGTGCTGGTTTGCTTTCCAGTCAGCGCCCTCGTTGCACACTTGATCCTCTCTCATCCATTCCCCATATGGATATCAAGCTCTACTACATACTTCTGGTAATACGATTTGGTATACTGATCAGTGAGATTAAAAGGTAGCATATATATCAAGTTGCAATTATTACTATTTGAGCACTTGCCCTTCATTTCTCAATGCAGCCCATAGATTTAGAGGAGTAAGAGAATTAAAACTGATTGCTATTATCTGAACTGCTGCTTGAAGTGTTCTGTTGTCACTGAGAAGTTGTAACAACTCAAAGTTCCTTGATTAGAGTTGTAAGATACATGTCACTTGTAGTTTAGGCATATATGCCTATGATTACAAACGATATCCAGATACACATCGAGATATTTCTAATGAAGCACAAAACGAACTTAAAAATCGGCTTAGATAATAAATATCAATTGCTTGAGGTTTATTCATTATCAGAGTATAATTTTACCAAGCAAACCAGCCACAGATTAAAATCTCATCTCTTCCAAATTGTAAACAGTTACGGAAGCAGATTGGTGACGTACTGATTTATTCAATTTCAAATTGTATTCAGTCTAGCACTTTGAATGGCATATCTGGAGTGGAACTAATGTAACATCACGCTAAACACTCGACATTTACACAACAATGGAAAGGTTTTAAGACTGAGTAACAATACTAGTTTCAATTAAGGTATTTGTTAAACCCTAAACACTGGGTGTTCTGTTGCAAGGTGTGTGCTCTTGGTCTTCTTGTGCTGTGTGGTGTAGCGTTTGAGTTCGTGGCATGACTTAATTGCCTCCCGTGGATTCATTAGCTCTGGTGGTTGTATCGGACATTAACAGGTTGATCTTTTGGTGCAACAACAACCGTCTGTGCAACAATTGGTATCAAAGCCTCGGTCACAGGTTTGAACCCCTCCCTTGTGCTGAGGGGGGAGGGATTGTTGCAAGGTGAACGCCCTTGGTCTCCTTGTGCTATACAGCACAGCGCTTGGGTTCGTAACATGGCTTAACCACCTCCCATGGATTCATTAATTCTAACGGTTGTATCAAACATTAACAGATTGATCTTTTGGTGCAATGGCGATTGTCAATGCAACATGTTCAGTTATTAAATCCTTTCCCTATAATACTTATAATTTAGTGGTCCAATTGAAATGGTGTATTGCATTTTTCCCTCTAAAATGGTATTTGTGGATTTCTGATAAAACACAGCCACTAAATAATTCAAAAGAAAATTATAAAATATTTAGATTCCGTATGACACTGAAATATCTTAAAAAGTGCAGCAAATCTCCAGCCCTTGACCATTATCCATCACACAAACTCTCCTTCCTTGAAAAGCAATGCCACTCATTTCAATGAAAGATTTTGGCTTTTGTAGTTCTGAATTTTGCACAGGGTTACTTAGGATCATCTGCAGCAAAAGAAATAGCCACGAGAGCCCTTTCCATGGGACCCTTGGGAAATATCAATTCAAAAACCTATGTAGCGGTTAGCCTAGTTAGGGCTGGAGTCTGGTCGGGTTATGCGGGTTCGAGGTCTGGTCAGTCCCTCTTGGGTTGACCCGGGTCCTTATTTGAGGCCTGGTTAGCGGTGAAGATCCGGGCGAACCAGCCGGAGAACGAGGCGAACCCAAGGAGAACCCGCGGGGCGACCAAAAAGTGTTTTTTGTATTTTTTTAATAATTCCTTCAGTTTGACTTTGACCCACGCCCAAGGGAACCCTAAAAGTGACCTCTAAAACAAATTAAACACCTAAACTACCTCATTTTCATTCATTTGTTTTGCAAACAAGCATTTTCATTCCAAGAGGCTGAGTACTATTTACTTATCAGCTTGTGATACAACTGAGAATATAAGCCCTCAGCTAGCCCTCAGCTAACACACATCTCTTCTCCAAAGAGTTTCCTTTATGTTTATGTTGCTTAATAATGCTTTTTGAAGTGCAATATGATTTTTTCTTGGATTTTGGGTGTTCTGGAATTTTCATATTCCAATATTGAAAATTAAAACAAAAACAACAGAATATCATATTTCAGTTTAGTTTTTCCCTCAGTTCAGAATTTACAGAAACTACAATGTCAGTTCTTACACCACTGTTCTTTACTCCTATATCTGATAAGACTAGTACTTAATAGTAATGAACATAAACAGCAATGAATACTAGGTAGACTAAAAGAAGTATATCTTTATTCATATGAAGTTCTTACTTAGAAATATACCAGAGATGACCAGCCAAGGATCAGACTACTTTCCCTGACTAAGAAAAACCTATTTAAAGAACCTGATGGTTGACAAGCAGGACACAACCATCAACACTATTAATAACTGTCTCCTTAAACCTACCCACAAGCTGATAAGTAAATAGTACATAGTCAGATACAACCAAATTAATATAAGCACACATGTATATACATATAAATACCATATACATACATAAATATATCTATGCATGTATATAAGCACACATGTATATACATATAAATATACTATTCATGCTTCTAGGCTGCATATATATATATATATATATATATATTTTTACATTTTTTTGTAATTTGTACTAACGAACCCAAGACGAACCGAACCCACCCCCCAAAAAATTTTGCCGAACCGGCGAACCGAACCCGCGAACCCGAACCCTGCTTAGAAAAAACCCATTGCTGACACCTGGAATCCTGTGCTATTCAGGAGTCTGTTGATATCCTCTCCCTACCAAGATTTCGAGAAGAATTAGATGGGTCCATCATTCAGTGGGGAATCCACAAAAAAGTCAAAATACTCCCTAAAAGCGAAAGCTTGGCCTAAATGAACGCTTTTGCATATTTGATGATGCAGAACAATATTCTGAACAATATACTTTCAGTTAAAACCTGAAAACGAAGGATGACAATACCAATTAGCTGTGTACTATGAAATGCTGCAGATGAAACAACCCTATCATTTCTTCATTAAATATTCCTTTCTCCAATTATTGGCATGCTACAACTTGGTGTCATGAAAATGTGAATTTTTTTTAATGCCAAAAAAAAAAAATCTTTATGTTCCCTGTTTTTATATTTGTTGTTTTTGTTTTGGACTCTTATTCTATTTAGACTTTGAGAGTGTACCTTTTTTCCACCTACCTTTTTTTTATGAATTATGTACTATTATCATTTTATGTTAATAAAATTAAATAAGACATTTTCATTGAAAACTTCTATCATGACTTCTACATCACACTCTTTTTGTTTGTATATATAACCTACAAATTTTTGTGAATAAGATTCATCCCTAAAATCTATTTCCCACACTAATCCACAATTAAAATCATTCTTGCAATCAGTTTTCCCAATGGTGAGAAGAAAAAAACAAATAGCATAACATATTATATTATGCCCCTGATTTCCTGCACTTGGTAGGTCAAAGTACATGTACGTGATCCATTATTATAGAAGCTCTCATGAGCGAAGAGAGTACATCCAAGTCATGGAAAAAACAAGTTTTAACTAATTTACAATTGAAAGTAAAACTTAACAACATAGCCATCAGTAGACAATTTCAGTCTACAAGTACATTCATATTTAAAAAAAAGGTTGCTAGGCACAAGGCCATGTTAAAACGATTTGGAAACCGGTTCCCCTACAGCCATCACCAATAAAAGACAAAAATAAACAATCACTCTCCTCAACAATCAGTTTAATAAAGCCATACAAAAATACAAATTATTGTATGAACTATCAAGACAATCCCATAATAAAACGTAGGTCATAGGGGAAATGCCTCGTTGTAAAATTGGACTATAACAACAGAAAGCATGAAAATAATTGGGTATCAGATTCGACTGGTTGTAAAGGAACAAAACTGCTCCATGTTCCATGCTTGCTTGTTTCTGTTAGGAGATTATACCCCACACCACTGACCAGCCACAGGTTTTCACCATGAACCTTGTCTTTTGTGAAGGGATCGGTAATCAAGCAAAGTGAAGATCATGAAGAGCTTTCACAATGTGTGGATCACAAATATAAATGTTGTACACAATGATAAATTTCCTCTACTAAAATTGCTGCATCCAATTTGAGGTTATCAAAGCCGTAGGTTTAAAATATTAGGATTCATGGATAGGAGCTATCTCATTTTACTTTGTTCCTGTTGTTGAAACCTATATATTTAAGATTTTGTCCTTCAAATATTTTGTATTTGTGGATTCTTTCAAGCCATTTAGAACATGATGTGGGGATTCATTTTAAGAAGTTGAAATGAAGAGAAGGTATATAAGATAGAAAGTATTATGTTTATATCAATAGAAAATTTGATAGATAAACCCGGCGGCACTTGGGGGCCATTTGCATGATTGAGTCGTAAGAAATATTAAAAATCTAACTTTTTGGTGTTTTTTATGTTTCAATAATCTGCAATTTCTAAGGTCTTTAGAGTAGAATTTTCCTTAAAGACTTTCATCAATTCTTAAGAGGGGTGTTTAGGGCTACTCTCCAAGCAACTTAAATTGGTTCTCTTGAAGATCTTTCCAACATATCCAAGTAGTCTAGTTTTCACCCAACAAGCTAGGAGTATGCCCTTGCTAAGTTTGGATACCAAAATTAAATAGTTTCCTAGTATGCCTTTAGCTAATATTGTCTCTATATAGCTATCCATTTGAACTTCCAAGGAGGATAGGGTGTGGTGACCCTTCAGTTTTTGATGGGAGCCATACTTTACTATTTTTAGTAAGTTTCCTAGTTTCTCTTGCAAATGTATATATGGACTCAATTCAAAGCTATTTAATAGATTAGTAGGCATGCATTTCTTCCATAGAGTTTGCCAAATCTATATGAGCTCTCAACTTTGATTAAAAATATTATTATATTTAGTTTCAAAAATTGTTGTTTCGTATTTACTTGTTTTTCAGGTTATTGGTTACAATACATCTAGTCACTCATTGGTGTATTGCCCTTTGAATTCACAAAAAAATTATATTAGTTGTATTAGAGCCATTTGCTTCGATACATCCCATAGCATCTAGCATCTACTCAAGATATTAGAAACTTGGATTGAAGACACATGAGCCATCAAACTATGTTTAAGGCAAACACAATTATATATGGTTGAGGAATGACTTCACTCTTATGATAATTGCTCTAGAAAGACAACACAAAGGTGATGAATGAGTTCACTTAGCTCCTCCAACATAATTGTGTTAACTTGTAATCAAACACAAAATGAACATAGAGACTATCTGGTGGTCACACCCCTTCAAGATCCATGCCAATTTTGACATTCCAACTTTTTGGGGAAAAAATTGATGTAGATGTTGATGATTGGATATCCAAGTTTGAAAAGTATTTTACTAAAAAACATTTCTTAGAATTTAATAAAATAATATTCACCATACTCAAAGATGAGACTAATGTAACAATCATGACATATGATGATGAATGAGAACCCTACATGGGGAGAATTTGTGGAATACATCAAGGAGGATTATTCCTTGAAGGCACATATGAAGAGAAGTAATACAATGGTAGTTGCCTCAACAATAGGGCTAGTTAGTTCAAGACTACACAAATGCCATCTAGGCATTGTTAGATAATAAGTGACATCCAAGATAGATAAAAGCATAAGATCTTGAAGTACTATAATGGAATTCATTTATATATTCAAACAAAGATGGACTTTCATATCGAGACATTAGGGATTATTCTTTTTGGTTTGTAAGCGCTTTTTTATCCTGGAGCTATGAACCAAAGATGCTACAAACATAGGATTGCAGGTCAAGCCTGCGAGCACATTGGATCAACAAAGGCATAGTGCCTACGATCATAATAGCCTAGTGGAGGCTTGAACCTTGGTGGCCACAACAACAATGCCGCCATTTAACCATCGTACTATGGGTGAACCTACCATTAGGGATTGCTTTTTAGTATGCAATGAAGATTGAAGAAATTTTGTAACAAAATTGATAAAAGGAATATTTTTAAAATAACATGTCAAAAGGGAGAAGGTAGTAGCAAATTCATAGGAAAGAAAATTGTCAAGGAATTTTTGTTACACACACTAGCACCAAAGAAAGACAATACAAAGACACAAAGGGTTATTGGTATGTGGTGTGAAATCTATAAGTGTCCTTGGAATAATACTAAATATTGTTGAGTGACCAAGGCCTTGATGATAGGTAAGTTTTTTGTAGGCTCGTATCCTTGATAAATGCAAAATAATGTTAACATATGATTGATCAAGCTAGACCATTCGTACTACTAATGATTTGACTTGAAGAAGTAAGGTTAGTTAGAGGAACCAGACATGCCAAAACAACAACTATGACTACACAATAGAAGTAGATGGATAAGATAATATTAGCTATCAAGATGGATTTGTCTTGCCAATGGGGGTACCTCTACATTATCAAGTAAAGTACTCAATCGCCCTCATTCTAGGGACACCATTACCATATGGACCATTATATTGGAGACCAACCTTAGAGAACGATGAAATCAAGTGACAAATTCAAGAATTTATTTATAAGGGGCATATTTAACCAAGCACTTCACTTGTAGGAATCTAATTGTTCTCTCTATGAAGGATGGAGCATGATGCATTTGCATTGACTACTGAATTTTGAACAAGATCACTATAAAGAATAAGCATCCAATTCTTCACATTTACAATCTCTTGGATCAATTTAAAGGGGCAAAATTTTCACCAAAATTGACTTGAAATGTGGTTACCACCAAGTTCCAATTGATTCACTAGATGTGTGGAAAATTGCATTTAAATCTAAAGAAGGTTTATTTGAGTGGTTATTCATGCCCTTGAACTTTACCAATGGCTTTGCCACCATCATGTGAATGATGAATGATGTACTCAAGCCTATAATGATTCATTTGTCGTTGTCTATTTAGATGACATACCTATATTTAGTAAAATATGAGAGGACCATTTACAATATATTCAACAGGTACTCTCAACCCTACACTAACACAAGCTTTATGCTCATAAAGAAGAATGTTATTTTGGTGTGGATAGGATTTACTACTTAGGATACGTGCTATGGATAGGGATGGTAGTCATGTTGACCCTAAAAGGATATAAAAGTCATTAGAATTTGGCCACCTTTGAAAAGCCTCACCAAAATTTATAGGATTTAGGTTGGATAATTTTTATTAGAGGTTTGTGCTTGGATTTTCACATCTAGCATGGCCTATGTATCAAACACTCGAGGGATAGTAAAATAAAAAAATATTTGTATAGAAGCACACGAATGAGTTCACATGCTTGAAGCAAAGGCTCTATTATACACTAGTGCTAGCTCTTCCTTCTCTACAATAGTCTTTTGAAGATGAGACTGATGCATCTAATTATGCACTTGGGTGCTCTTGACTCAACTTGGTCATCTAATTACCTATGATAGTGAGACCTTCCCTTTTATAGTATGTAAGTACCCTACTTATGACAATGAGTTATATGCCATTTTATAAGCTTGTAAACAATTGAAGAACTATATCTTGGGGAAAGAGTGTCATTCAATCATACCAAAAGCCTCTCAAATTCATGCAAACTAAATTGAAGTTGCAATATAATCAACACTAAAGGTGGTATGCTATTCCACCTCAACATTCTTCACAAGCTCCCCAAAGTTACATAAAATGGATAATAGTGTTGGGAATCTTATCCACACTACACAATATATTGGCCTAAGTTATTTAGATCCAATCCTAATTCTTTTGACATCTACCAACTCATTGAATGCAGATTTGTCCTTGATTAGTACTTGTAGGATTAATTTTTTATTACATGGGGCACATTTTTGTTCCTACTGAGAAATGAGAGAAGATGATTTGGGATAGAGAAGACAATTGTTGTATTAGAATATGTTACCCAAAACTACATCATGATGTTAACTTGTACATTTAATATTACATAGCCTATACCTTTAAAATAATTGCAAATAAAAAAAAAGGATTGTACAAACTTCTCTAAGTTCCTAAAAAGCCTTAGCGCTCTTTCTCTATGGATTTCATATTAGGCCTTCCTATGACCAAACATGGTAATTATTATGTCTATGTGGTGGCTGAAAAGTTTCCAAAGATGGCCATAATGGTAGCTTGCAAGAAAGGGGTTTCCATAGAAGACACTACCAGTAATTTCTTTCAAAATATTTAGGTTTATTTCAATTTTCCTTGGAGTATAATTCTGCTATAGATAGTTGGATAGCAATATGGGCTATGATAGACATCAATCTAATGGAGTCCATTGCATTTCACCCCTAGATAGATGGATAAAATAGGGTGGTGAATTGAATGATCACTCAAATTATGTGAATGTACCATTTAAAGCATCCCCATACATGTGATGAAAGTTTTCCTTATGTCCAACATAGCTACAATTGTGCACTACGTAGCTGCATAAGGTATAATCCACTTGAAGTTTTCCTAAGGTATTAACCATTGAAACCTATTGATGTAGCCTTGCCTATCATGCTAAACGAGTCATCATTGCATGCCCAAAAGGGCATGGATAAGGTATTCAAATTTATTTAAAATATTTGCCACATGTAGTATTAGGTTCAAAAGATACCATGCTAAACAAAAGTACAAGGCATGATCAACATTGTACACCTCACCAATTTTAGATTGGTGACAAGGTCTGGCTTCATCTTTAAAAGATAAATCTTTAAGGTGACATAGGAACATTTGACTTCTTCGATATGGACCTTGCACCATCTTTAATTAGGTTAGTGAGAATGATTTTGAGCTTAATTTGTGACCTTTTAGTGTACTACATCCAATTTTTAATGTAGAGTTATTGTATCCATATTTTTTTTCATTGTTAGACACCTTAGATGTTTTTGTTAAGGAATTGAAGAATTAGTAAATTCCTCTTTATCAAGTATTATAGGAAGGATAATTTCCTCATTAGGGCAAGTGATTCACTAAGAGCTAAATTGAATTTTTTTCCCTTGTCTATTAAAAAATATTGGTGTGATGGGGTCCATTTCTTCTCAAGGGGATGGCTGATTTAGTAGATATCTATATGCATTTATGGGGCATCTAGATGGCTAAATCACACAAATATTAAAAATCTCAATTTGGTATTTTCCACATGTTAACAATCTACATTTTTGGAGGACTTCAAATGGAATTGGCCATTGAGAATTTCACAAGATTCTTAGGAGGGGTGTCAATGGCCACCCTCCAAGCAACTCAAACTTGTTCTCCTAGAGATATTTCCAACGCATTTAGGCAGTCTAATTTTGCTCAATAGGCTAGTATTATGACCCCACCAAGTTGGTATACCAAAATTAAATAATTTCCTAGTATGTTTTTTATTTTTTAGCTAATTTTATCCTCATTTGGCTATCCATTTCAAATTTCAAGGAGGAAAAAGGTGTGGTGACCCTTTGATTTTTGATGGGAGCCATAATTTATTATTTTTAGTAAGTTTTCTCATTTCTTTCGAAAATGCATAAATGAGCTCAATTCAAAGCTACATAGTATAGTAGTAGGAATGCATCTCTTCCATAAAGTTTTCTAGGTTTTTATTAGCTCTCAACTTTGAATAAAAATATTATCCCATTTAGCTTCAAGGATTATTATTTTATTAATTATTGCTTACAATCCATTCTTTCCCTTATTCATGTATTGTTGTTTGAATTCAATTGTTTTTAGATCATTGTTATTAGAGCTATTCACTGCTATATGTACCATCTCATGTGGTTAGGATATCAAAAAATGGATTGAAGACAAAATCCATAAGACTCATCCTTCATGAAAAAATAACTATAGGTGGCTAATAAATGACCTAACTCTTATGACCCCTTCAAGGTGTGGATCGACATGGATCTAGAAAGACAACACAAAAAGATGATGAATTCATTCATTCAACTCTAGCACAATCAAGATAACATACAATTAAATACAAAATAAATAAGGAGGCCATTTAGTGGCCACACATCTTTCAAAGTCTAGGTAAAATTTGACATTCCAACTTTTTAGGAAAACATTGGTGCAAATGTTTTTGATGATAGGATATCCTAGTTACATATATTTTTATTTAAACCATTTATTAGACTCTAAGAAAATAAAATTCACCCTCCTCAAAGCTAAGCCTCATACATGCAACAACCATGTGAGGTCAAGTTGTTGTAAAGGAATACTTATAGAGGAAATGATGATGGTCAAAATTTTGATGTGACTTGATGAATGATAACCCTATGGGGAGAATTTTTGGAATATATCAAGGAGTATTTAATTGAAGACACATATGAAAATAATTATATTTAATTTTAATTACTTCAATAATAAACTGGTAAGTTCAAGACTACACCAATGCCTTCTAGATGCATTGCCAACTTCACATCCAAGAAGCAAAGAAGCATCAAGTCTTGAAGTACCATACTAGACTTCATCGATATATTTAGATAAAGATGGTATTTATGAATATTGAGAAAGTAGGGACTTCCTTTTGGTATGTAGTGAAGACTGCAAAAAGGGTCAAACAAAGAGGAAGAAAAGAAAATTTAAAAATACTAAAAGGAGGTAGAGGTGCAAAATACACTTTCTATACTAATCTATGAGAGGAATTATGTGTAAATAAATGAAACCTTTACAATTACAAGGAAAAATATTCAACAAAATAATATACCATCACATAGTGAGTTTCATAGGGAAAACACTTTTGGGAGGAGAAACAATATATTATTTAGTATAGAGGCTACAATACACTTTTAGAGTCTAAGAATTTAAAGAAATACTACCAACTAGATATCTAGAGTAATTTATGTAGCATAATAATACATATAAAACTCACTATCCAAAAAACTCCATCTTAAGAACCCAATAAATAGGAGATAGATACATGAATACATTTAAATAATAAATAAAACCATGAGATAAAACCATCCAAAATGTTGCACCCAAATCCCTAGTTAGAAATATGAAAATCAAATCCCAAGATGACTCACCAAGCTAAAAATAGCATATTCCTTCAATTTATCATAAACACGCCATAATCCACTCATAAAATTGGGTGCTTCATTATCTCCACCCAAAGATGCCTTGTGTAGAGTCATAACACATGTTATAAGTTGGTTAACAAGTGTAACTCACTCTTACAACTCTTGTATGTGTCAGTTATTTTTATATTGCTAATGTAGGAGATCCAACTTCTTGAGGCCATAAATTTTTATATGAGTGGCCATTGCGACCATTTTTATTGAAAAAATAGGGATTGAAGATATCTACATACTGGTTATCCTTAGAAGTGATGTCAAACAACCCATAATGGGTAAGTGCATGGATCTGTGACACAATTTTTCCTCTTAAGATGCCACTTTTTTTCTTCTGAAATCAACAAAATATGATTTGCACGAGAAAATGAAGATAGTTACGCTCAAAATTTCAAGATGTAGCAAGAACAAAAGTTGAAGTGCTCCGAGTCTAGTTTCTAAGATACTATTTTTTTTGAAATTAATGAAGATTAAGGATCTCAAAAAGGGGGGGGCCCAAAATAGGTCCTTTATTAAAAAAAAATAGCATAGCGCCTGAGGGCTCCCCCCTTTTTGATTAACTTTTTTTTAGAATTTCAAAAATCCCAATGGTGAGAAATTAGCTAACACCATGTAGTTTATCATCGTTCTTTTGGATAATTTTTTTAATGAATATATAATATTTTATGAATTTTCAAAGTGGACACATCCTGAAAAGCTGAACTTTGAGCGTGCTCCCCCCTAAAGTTTTTGAAAACTAATCAAAAATTGATTTTTTTTTCAACATGTGTAGAATGGAGTCTAGTTTCAAAAAATGTAATTTGTTTCACGTTTTGATGAATGAGTAAAAATCTATCCTAAAACTAGCACATGTTGGTTTTTGACCAAAAACAAAGGCATTTACAATAGAAGCCATGGATCAAAACCTTAACTAAATCAAAATGAATTTTTTTATATATATTTAGATAGCTAAGAGAGGGGTTAACGCTATCGCAATTTTTTATAAACTTGTATTGAAAGATGTATAAATGAGATGGGGAGCACAGACAAAAATATGAGGAAATTTGGCAAATCCTGTCAATTAACATGTCCAAAGTAGGTCATTTGGTGAGCGCCAAATGACTTGCTTTGAACAAAACCTAATTTCCCTCTCTTTGGTTGAAAACTTTGATAATGCTTAAAGTGCACAGTTTATGATCGTAGATGGATAGTTGAGGTTTTACCTTTCATACACTCTCTAACTCATTACCCTAACTGGATAACTCTTTATCCCTCTAAAGTTTATCTCTCTTAGGTCTCACTCCCTCCCACACAACCTAGACTACTCTCTCTCAGTCCAATCCCTCTCTTAGGTCTCTTTCCCTCCTACCTAGGTACCTAAATAAATCTATCTCTCCAACCCCCTTTCTCACTCTCCTCTCCTCTCTCTCTCTCCCCCTTTGGTCTTTTTGTCTCTCTCACTCCATCTCCCTCTCTTAGGTTTTATCTTTCTCTGTCTGTCTGTCTCTCTCAAGTCTCTCCCTCCTACCCCCTCTCCCTCTCTTAGGTCTCTTACTCACTCCCTCTATCTCTCTCCCATTCCCTCTCTCTCACTCACTCTATCTCACTCTATCTCTCTCTCTCTCTCTCTCCCTCTCTCAAGCATTCCATCACCCCCCTCTCTCTCTCTCTCTCTCTACACACACACACACTCCCCATCTCTCCCACTCCCCATCTCTCACTCCTCTCTTAGGTCTCTCTCTCCCCCACCCTCTCTCTCTCTCTCTCCCCACTCCCTCTCTCCCCTGTGCCCTCCCTCCCACCCACTCTCCCCCTTTCTCTCTCAAGCATTCCATCCCACCCTCTCCCTCTCTTTGTCAAGTCTCCCCTCCTAATTCCCATCTCCCTCCCACAATCACTCCCCATCTCTCTACTCCCTCCCACTCCCTCTCCCTCTCCCCCAAGCATCTCCTCCCACCCACCTCTCCCTCTCAAGTCCCTTTCTCTCACACACACACACACCCTCTATCTCTCTCCCTCTCCCTCTCCCTCTCCCTCTCTCTCAAGTCTCTCCCTCGCACCCCCTCTCCCTCCCCCTCTCTCTCAAGTCTCTCCCTCCTACCCCTTCTCCCTTTGTCAGGCCTCTCTTTGTCTCTCTCACTCACTTCTATCTCTTCCCACACCCTCTCTTCTCTCCCCTTGCATTCTCGGGCCTCCCAACCTCCCACTCTCTCTCCCCTCTCTCGTGCATTCCCCCACCCTCTCTCTCTCTCTCTCCATATCTCTCTTAGGTGTGTCCCTCCCACCTCTCTCCCTCTTGTCTCTCTTAGGTTCTCCCTCCCCACCCTCCCTCTCCCTCTCTCTCTTAGGTTTCCTCCCTCCCACCCTCTCCCACTCCCTCTCTCTGAAATTCTCTCTCTCTCACTCCTCTATCTCTCCCACTGCCTCTCTCCCTCTCTCTTAGGGTTCTTCCCTCCCACACCCTCTCCCTCCCTCCCTCTCCCTCTCTCTCTCGTCCTCCCTCCCTCTTAGGGTCTCTCTCTCTCTCTCTCTCTCGCCCCTCCCTCCCACCCTCTCCTCCTCCTCTCTCCTCAGCATCTTCGGCCCCACCCCTCCCTCTTTTTCAAGCATCCCTCCCACACCCTCCCTCTCCTCCTCACAATCACTCTCTATCTCTCTCTTCCCCTCCCTCTCTCACTCCCCCATCTCTCCCTCTCCCTCTCCCTCTCCCTCTCTCTCTCTCTCGGTCCCATCACCTCTCCCTCTCTCTCTCACGCTATCTATCTCTCTCCCACTCTCTCTCCCTCTCCCTCTCTCTCAAGTCTCTCCCTCCCAACCCCTCTCCCTCACTCTCTCTCTCTCTCAAGTCTCTGTTGTCAATTCAGATTGCACCCGAACACTTGAATAGTTAAATTCAGCAATTTGTTGAAACATGGAATGATTCTCAGGCCTGTGGGTTGCCTAAAACTGAGAATCAATCTCCAGAGAGGGATGGTTCCCTGATGAAAACCTCCTAAGAACTAACTGACTTGGCTGGGAAAGAGATAGAAAGCTTGCTTGAATTGAAATTCTAAAGCTACGAGAGGTGATTGCACCTAAATGATAATGACTTGCAATTATGACTCACAATATATTTCTCAAAAAACTCTAATCTGCACAACCTAATTCAATAATTTAATCACTTGAATGATTTAAACAGAGGATTTGATCTAACGCAATATTGAGGGAAAACGAGGTTTTCATGACAAAATGTATTAACCTATTAATAAGCACAGTGCATAACCAGTGATCTTAAACTAAATTGCATACAGATATGTGAAAAAGACAGAAAAAATTAGAGGTTTCAGAACTGAAACACAATAATTCTTCGATCAAATTCTTCACAAAAACGATGCTCGAAATCTAGAAGGCAAACTCTAAAGTACTGAAACTCAAAGGAATCTTTTGCAATTACACACTTTGAACCTGTAAAAAACATTGCCATATTAATCTGCAAGCTGAGTTACAAGATGATCCTCTTTGCTGAAGGCAAAGGTAGAAAACAAGAACTAGATTGAAAAAGATAAACTTTTTCAATATATACAATTATATGAAAGGCACTCCAAAGTGCATGAATAGCAACTGAAAGTGATCTGAAAGTGAAAAGATGACAATTACAATGTGAAATACGAGCACAAGTGAAAATCCCTGAAAAAGTGGCTCAAACTCATGCAAAAATGAGTAAACACCAACTCAAACTGGCAGTCATAAAGCGTGCAACTGTTCTGCGACTCGAATTGAACTGGAATCCCTGAAAAAATGGCTTAAAACATGCAAATGTCACCTCGTTTGTATCAATCCTCCCATGCACACTTTAAAGACCACCCTTCTCATTAAAATTGGAGTAAAATATGTTTAGCTTTATATAGTATTCTTATTTGCATTCTAGATAATAAATTAATTAAATGATTATCTTGTCATTCAATTAATTTATTACATTACTTATGTGAATAAGAATAAAGAATAATAAAGCTAATTTATTATATTTCACATTATGATCTTCAAACTCAATAATGCATTTTGCACTTTTCACTATTTGACAATACTTGGCATAATATATCAACAAATGATGTCGACCACCCTACTAGGCACATTAACTTCAAAAATGTGACCATTTGACAATTAAAAACATAATGATTATTAAAAATCATCATAAAAAAATGCAAGGTGGGATTAGGGCGAATAGTCAAAAGCACACATTTGAACCCTAAAATCATTATCACTCCTTTGCATTCGACTTAGAGAAGCTTGAGAAGAACAACCACCACTACTCAAACCCTAGCCACAAACTTGCCTTTTTGGTATTTTTGGCAATGAGAATTCAGATCTGGTCTTTTTTGGTCGAACTGGAACAGCATATGACATTTTTTCCTAAAAAACATGGACCATTGAGGCGCTTTTTTTTGGTTTTGAGTGATGCTTGAAGACTTCTCTGTGATTTTCCTGCAAACTTTGGACGAATCTGCTTGTTTCATGGCGAACTAAGAACATAAGACATTTTTAATAAAAAATGTGGAAGCATTAAGCGCGATTTTCTGTTCCAGAATGATGTTCTTTCATTTATCTGAGCTTTTGCTTCAAATTTTGTCAAGAATCTGCATCTAACTTGGCCGCCATGAAGATCTGAAGCTACGAACTTTGTTCAAGCACTCTTCAAATTCAAAAATAAGAAGATTTCAGGAGGTACTTGAGATAATAGTCTGATTTTTTTTTTTTGCTTTTTCTGTGCATTTCTAAAAGCTTTCTTTACTTCTTGAAGCACCATTGAATATCTTTGAAGTATTTTGACAAACAAAGAACAATTTTTGCTTTAAAAATTCGAATCTGTATCTTTGTTCTTTTGAATCTGCAAAAATCTTCACTCTTAAGCTGGTACATGAAGATTTCCTTTTAATTTCTACAAAAACATTTCATTTTGAAGCTATAACAGATAAAATACTTCATTTTATCATGAAAATACAGCCACATTTTTCAAATCTGGGCATTTTCCTCTCATAGAAATCTGATTCTATTCTAAAAGAAAGCTTTTCAAATTTTCCATCATTACCTTGCCCTTGTTCAAAAATTTCTGTATAATACTATGTCATTACTGGCCACGACTGTAGCATTCATTCCTGGTGCATTTGATCCTTTTGTTTTTTCCATATTTCTGAAACAACTTTAAGACTTTTGGGTATTGTAAATAATGTTTGACTTCTATATTTTCTATATTTGAAGCTTCAAATATTCATGATAGCAAAGAAAATGTATTTCCCAGTTCGAAATCTCATCTGGGTATATGCGAAAAATCTCCTTCAAGCCACGGGTTTGACTTCTGGATCTAAGTATAAACCAAAACTCCTCGTGCTCAATATCTTCAATGATTTTTCCTTTATGCTTAAATGGTTTTCATGGACACGAATAAAAACCCAAAACCAAAATCCTTTGTGCTCTCTATAAGATTTTAGCACGGATATATGACATATGCCTTGGCCGATAAATATTGTTACTGAGTTGAATATTCCTCCATCTGGGCATTATGAAATTTGTGTGCTCCTGACGTTTCCTGGACGTTTGAACTTGAACCCTGTACCTAGCTTGCATTTGAAAGCTGAAAAATTGCTTTTGTGAGCTGAGACAGTCATAATATTGTGTTGTTTTGAAACAATAAACATGGATTTTCTGTATGTTATCTTTTATTTCTGACTGCTATGAAGCAAAAATTCTTTGACTGTCATTGTAAGAAACACTTCTAGATTGATAAAAAGAAGTAACCACCTCTTTTGCTGCTCCAAATTCTTTGCATTTTTTCTGATCTCCCACTGTTCAATTCTAATCTATAGTCATTATCTCAAAATATGCCAGTAACCTCTAGTACGCATTGTGATGTCTTCTGATGCTTTTCTCCCACTATATGTATCATTGTAGCTTATGGGACAACATTCTTGTTCATGAATACATAATACCTTCACTTACTCTGTTCTATGTATGAACTAGTTTAACTACTTCCTTCCATTCATTATTCTTTGCTAAACATGAGAATTCTACTCGTAATGTTGAAATTAAATTGTTATCTTGAGTCTTTTGTAAACTGTGCATGCACTTGAAGTTGTAAGAAACAAAAATAAAATTCTGAATGCTCTGTTTATCCTTTAATGAAAAGGAGCTCAATGTCTCATCAAAAATGTGAATGTTAATGAGAGACAGAGCTAAAACGAGAGCTGATAAATGTAATCAATACTCAACTGCCATGCTACTTTACTGTTCCTTTGATTTGTGAGCAAAAGATAATTGCTCAATCAGTTCTATCATGCTGATTTAGACTGCTTTTATCATTTGATATTATAGTACAGTAGTCCTTTCTTTCTCTATAATTGAAAACCTGATATGCCGGGATCAACCCTTGTGGGAGCCCGTTTTACTCCACATATCTGATGAAATGAACTCGAACATGATAAACCTGTTCTTGCACATTGAAACAAACATGTCAGCAAAATATAAGAAGCTGAAAGCTTCCATTGATTTACATTCTCTTTTCTCTGATTTTTTTGCAATTATCTGATGAATGCTTGGTTTAATGCAAATTACATTCCTGTCTGTAGCATAGGCGTAAGGCAGAAAGTAATTCACCATTGCTTAGAGTATAACTCTAATACCATTTCGTTAATGATTTTGCAGGTACACGGAGCGATGAAGCGAGGCTGCAACTGCTTGGAGGCACGACGGCTAGAAGCACCAACGAAGTGATTCATCATTACAGGCAATGATGAATTGCTTCTCTTTTTTATGCTTATGTTATTTTCAGCAGTGTAGCTTGTGTATTTAAATTTTGTATGCATATCTTGATTGTTAGAAACAAACTCAGTTACTCTCGCGGCTTGTGCGAGATTCAACATTTCACAAAATGAATAAAAGTATCATTATGCAAATTTTTTCTTAATTTTCTGTTTTAAACATTTGCACAATAAACTTATGACACATATGTAAGATGATCTCAATTATGATCAATGAACACTCAATCAGCAAAATATGAAAATTTTCTATACCTATAAATGATGAACTTCATTCAGCTCTACCTATTTGAGCTTGGAGTAAAAAATAGGTAACAAATTGGCGACCTCTGTGGAGTGTTTGCCTGCTAAACACAATAGACCAGTTGCCTAGCATATTCATTGGGCATGGAGTCCTTCTCTTGCTTTGTTTTAATTCAGAAAACTGTAACTCAGCTTCAAAAACACAAACTTGAAAGAAACTACTGAAATTCTGTTTATGACAGAATTTGAAAACCAGGTGCAGCAACTGCACTTATTAAAAACCAGACAAAGCTGAAATGAAATGTGCCAGTAGGCACTTATTGAAAACATCACTGAAGCTGAAAACTATTCTACTATGTACAACAATAAGCCTGAAGCTTAATAACACTACTTCAAATGAATCCCGTTAACAGGGATTGGCAGTACCTCACCATCCAACTTTGAGACTTGGAAAGCATTATGTTCTTTTCTTGCTGTTATAATGAAAGGGCCATCCCACATGGCGTCAAACTTAGAATGTTTGCCAGGCTTGCTCTTCAACTCGTCCCATTTGAAAACTAAGTCACCTTCATTGAAGATTCGTGCAATCACTTTTTTGTTGAATGTCTTTTTCATCTGAGAATGATGAATCTGAAGCTTTCTTAAAGCTTCTTTCCTGGTTTCGTCCAACTCTGTTAACTCAGCGAGCCTAACTTGCATTGGCTCTTCTTCAAGTAACTCTAGTTCCTTTATGTAGCTCAGAGTTGGGAATTCTATTGATATAGGTAGCTTGGCCTCCTTACCAAAAACCAAAACATACGGTGAAAAACTTGTTGACCGTTTTGGTGTAATTCTATCAGCCCAAAGGGCTAATTTAAGCTTGTCATGCCATGACCTCTGATTATCTTCAATTGTCTTCTTGATGATCTTAATCATATTCTTATTTGTTGATTCAGCTTGTCCATTACCTTGAGGGTAATAATTGGACGAAGTGTTTAGATAAACATTATTCTTTACTGACCAATCTAAAACTCTTAAGCCAACAAAAGCTAAAGCATTATCTGAAATAATAGACTCGGGTGTACTAAACCTGGAAACAATGTCTTGATAAAAATTTAGGATTAATGTTTCATTTGAATCTTTTAGAGCAACTGCTTCTGTCCATTTCATGAAGTAATCTATTGCTGTCAAGATCCATTTGTGACCTGCACTTGATGGTGGGTTAATAGGACCGATAAAGTCAAGTCCCCACTTTCCAAATGGCTGCTCAACCTGAATTGGATTCAGGGGCAAGGCTGCTAACTTCTGTTTTCTTGCAAAAAGTGAACATTTAGTACATTTTCTGACATAAGTATGTGCATCTTTGAAAAGATCTGGCCAATAATAGCCTGCTCTCATAATCTTTAAAGTTGTAGTACGAGGTGCAAAGTGACCTCCAGCAGGTCCATCATGGAATTCCTCCAGAATTCTTTCAATCTGATCTTGGTAAATACATATGAGGAATACTCCATTGAAGTCCTTTTTATACAAAACATCATTTATCACTACATAAGGAATTGCCTGCAATCTATAATACCTTCGTTTAGATTTATCCATACCTTATGGGCAATCTCCAGTATACAAATAATGGATCATTTGATGAATCCAATTAGCTGAAACAGTTGAAACAATAGGTTCATCTTCATTTTTCAGAACTACAACAACTTCTTCACTGCTTTTTTCCTCATTTTTTGCAAGCTATTTGCACAGTCCTTTACCTCGAACAAGCTTGGTAACTTTTATGCTGATGTCATACTCCATGACTTTGGTTATCCAGCCTGCTCGCTTGTCATTAATATCTTTATTCAACAGAAACTCTTTGATTGTTGGGTGAGCTACCAACAGATTTATCTTATTATTAGACAACATATGTTTGAATTTCTTCAGACTTCTTACTACAGCAAGTACATGCCTCTCAACGAATGAATATCTTGTTTCATAGTCATGCAAGACTTGACTGAAAAAAGCTATGGGCTATTCCATACCTTCATTATTTTGCTGAAAGAGCATTGCAGAGATGGTATCCACTCCTCCGAATGCGTACAGTATGAAATTCTTTTCAAAATCAGGATTTATAGGTAGAGTATTTGCAGGTGCCTTAATTTGCTAAAGCTCTCTTTCCTCATTGACTGAATTGAATGGCCGCCTTTTGCTTATGGCATTTAATGGTAACAACCGGCAGTAGGAATGATGAACCTCCTTACTGAGTTAATTACGCCGGGAAGCTTTGAACCCTTTAAAAGACAGTAGTGAGGAGCCGATTATGGTTGCAATACGTTTTGGGTCAATAGAAATTCCTTTTTTTTAAACGATATAACCCAGAAGCTTACCTTCGTGTACAACAAAAATACTCTTCTTCGGATTCAAGGAGATTCCATATTCTTTGCACCTCTCAAAAATCTGTCTAAGATGATTGAAATGATCATCAGCATTACGTGAAAAAATAGTAACATCATCTAGGTAAACAAGAACAAATTTGTTTATCAAACCTTGGAGAGCCATATCCATTTCTCTCTGAAAGGTGGCTCCTACGTTTGACCGTCCAAACGAAATCTTTCTGTAAGCCATCGTACCCCACTTGGTGGTAAAGGCTGTCTTATATTGATCTTCTTCCTTAACCAAAATTTGATTGTAACCTGAATACCCATCCAGCAATGAAAACCTTTCTGATCCTGAAACAACCTACAATATTTGTTCCATTGAAGGCAACAGGTAGTGATCTTTGAGTGAAGCTCTGTTTAGATCACAGAAATCAACACACAACCTTATCTCTCCACTTTTCTTCCTGACAGGCACCAAATTTGACACCCAAGAAGTGTGCTTGATTGGAAATATTATGCTACCTTCGATCAACTTGTTTAATTATGTTTTCATTAGTTGTTCTAACTTCGGGTTTAGAGGCCTCTGCTTCTGTCTTACCAGTTTTGCATTTGGTTCGAGCTCAATTGTGTGCTGAGCTAATTCAGGGTTTAAACCCTTCAAATCTCCATACTACCAAGCGAATATGTCACTGAATTCTTGACAAAGTAAGATAAATGCTTGCTGCTCCTCCTTTGTGCAGATCTTCCCAAGCTTAAGGAGCTTGTCTTTGAATATTTCTATCTATTCGTAATGTTCTTGCTTCATTGTGATACTAGATTTTTCTTTCCTAACCTGGTCATCAGTGTTGAAAATTGACTCAAGAGTCACCAAACCTTTCGGCAGTTTATTAGATTTTAACTGCATGATTTGATCACCATATTGTTGATCAAACTCGCGTTGGTTTCCAGCAGAAAACTCTGCCTCCTCCATCAGAAAATGGCATATTTGTTCATCACTATCAAAAATTTGCCAACTTATGTTATTATTAGGTACTGAAGGTCTAACAACTACCTTCACATACTGCTGTACCTCCACATTGTGAATTTCAACTGGAATGTTGAACTGTGACCCTAGAGCAACAAGTTTATCAGCAAGTTGCTTATTCTGAAGTCTGGGCACTGATTGTAGATTAAATGCATCAAAATCCTCAATTAGGTCCCAAACACGATGTTTGTACAATTTCAGCAAATCATTCTTTGTTAAATTTAGATTTCTGACTTGATTTGCTATTAATTCTGAATCGCCAAACACCTGCAAGCACTTAATCTTCCTTTTTCTGGCCCATTCTAAGCCATGTATTAATGCTTCATATTCAACAACATTGTTAGAATAGCTGAAAGAAAATCTAAACGTTGAATAATACCTGTCTCCTTTAGGTGAAATCAAAACAGCTCCTCCACCAACACCAATTTTACTCCTAGAACCGTCAAAATAAAGCTTCCAAGGCTATCCAAACTGTTGTACTTGCTATTTTTCTTCCTTGACCAGATTTGGAATAACTGCATCAGGTTCTTGAATCATATAAACACCCAAACCTACTTCGTCTATGAGATTGAATGGATCAACCTCGTGATTCTCGGTTGCCCACTCATCTAGATTTATGTCTGGTATGCCTTCTATAGGTACAGTGGGGTCGAGAGTCACAGATTGATTCTCTTGATCATGGAAAGCTAGGTTTGCGTTTATGGGGTTCAGAACATAAGGTTCAATATGGTCTTTAGCTAATGGTTCTGATTTAATGGTAACTCTGGTACTGTATCTAGTTCTGAAAAACATGTGAGACTAGTCTGATGACAAATAACCACCTAACTTTGCAGTGAAATCTCTAGATAAGCAAATGGCAAAGTAAGGTGGAAGATCAATAACATAAATGTCCTGTGGTATTTGAAAATTTGGACAGGCATGCAATGTAAGGGGCAAATTTTTGATAACTCCTACAGACTTAATAGCTGTACCGTCTAATTGAACTACCCCTTTTGACAAAGGTTCATACTCGAGACCTAACTTGTCTACCAGCTGCTTGGGAATGATTGAGTTACTTGCTCCACTGTCGATCATGCAGTTATGCACTATATTCTCACCAATGATCAAACTGACATAAAAAGGGAGTGGTTTTACCTCTTTAGCTAGCTGTCCTTGCTTTTGATCTGGACTATTCACAAGAACACTTGGCTGTTCTGTATTCGCTTCGTCAGAAATTGATATTTTAGCCAATGCCTCCTGCAAGTTTTGCTTTTGTCCAGGCAAGTGTAATGCATCTATCATGGTGATGCCAACAGTTGTTTTTTTCATATGCTCAACGATATTGAAAGAAGAAGCACCAACCTTTAACTGTACCTTTTGAATAGCAGCATCTACTTGAGCTGCTTGAGGTTAAAACTGAATTTTGGGCTGTTCCTTTGATGATCCAGCTTGCTGTCTCATTAAAACATGAACATTCTGAGCTATTGAAGGCTGAACCTGCCCCTGTTGGGCTGTAAAATCTTAATTTTTCTGGTGAACAACAATTTTGTTTATTATCTTCGCGCTTGTTTGTTTATGGGACGGCGTCTCGGGTCAAATACTCTACTGGCCCATTATTGGGTACGCAATAGAAATTGGCTAATTTTGACCTTGCGTGGGTAAACTCACCAAACTCACTTCCTTACCCGAGTTCATCGGCAGCAGCGTCAAAGGTTAGTTTCGCTGCGTTTGTTTACTCTGGTGATCGCACTGTATCCTCTTGGCATTTCCGGAGGCGGCCCATAACTATTTACGCACCATGAGTGCCCAGTTAATCACCGTTCATGCCACTGCGGTAGCCTGATTATGAGGCTGATTGCAGGGATAACACCAAACATAATCCTGCGCTAAGTTGTTCTGTATTGGCATCAGCTCTTTTGAAGAGCTAGCAGCAGCTGGGTTAAATGGTTGATTAGGCCTAAAGTTAAAATTCCTCTTTTGTCCCTGGTAATCAGCTTGATAGGCAGGCCTATTTGCTTGAAAGGATGACTGATTAGGCCTGAAATTTTGACCTTGCTGGTTTTTAAGACTTACCAAATTGTTACTCACAGTTTGAAGTAACTTGGCCATTTGCTGTTGGTCATTCATTAGCTGTTGTTGGGTATCTTTTAGACCTTGCAAATCAGGATTTGCTAGAACAACACTATTTTGTACTACTGCTTGGAAACCTAAAGTTGGAACAGCAGGTATATCGGCTATTGGAGGTACATGAATGGGCATATATGGCTGTACTTCAGGGAAAATTGGCATAGGGGGTCTTGGGGCAAGTTTACCAGCTTGTATGAGGCAATTTTCAGCTCTAATGGCAATGTCATATGCTGCTGGTAAGGTTAACCCACCCATTGACTGTATCATTAAGGCAATATTATTGTGCAATGATCTAAGAAAGTACAGAAAAGCGTGGTCAGGAGTGGGCCTTACCGTGGCTGGAATTTGATCCCATGTCCTTTGAAATCTGAAATTAAAGTCCATCATTTGTTCTTGTGGCACTCTCTTAATAGTCGTCATTTGTTCAACTAGAGATAAATGATCAGACTTATCTAAAAATTGCTTCGTTAGCTTGTCTCCTAAGTCATCCCATGTCGGGACACTACGAAATGGTAAGCCATGAAACCACTGAGATGCTTTACCCTTGAATGATGCTGCTAACAATCTTAAGGCCACGTTCTCCTGAGTCACATGGTGAACTCCACATAATGAGGCTACGTCTCTAATATGCTCAACTGGTGTAGTCTGATCTTCACCAGTGAAGAAAGGCAGACTTTTGAGTGTTGCTACTAGTATATCATC
>VDFB02169374.1:0-17230 GCA_007258455.2 Sequoia sempervirens
TGTGAGTCATGTAAAGAAAGTCTTTGATGTATTGAGAAAAGAAAAATTATATGTAAAGATGTCTAAATGCGAATTTGCTAAGACATCCTTAGTGTACTTAGGCTATGTCGTAGGGAATGGTCAATTGAAAGTAGACCCTGCGAAGGTCGAAGCTATTGTAAAATGGCCTAAGCCAAGTACAGTCACAGAGGTCAGAAGTTTCCTAGGTGCAGTTCAGTACTGGAGAAAGTTTATTGCAAACTTCTCTTTTATAGCATCACCATTACATGCATTAACCAGTACAAAGGAAACTTTTCAGTGGGAGGATCTCCACACAAAAAGGAACTTTACTGTTCTCATTATGATGAACTTGAGGTTTGGTGACAAAGAGGGAAATTGGTGAATTTATGCTTTGATGGGTTTTATAATCTCACACATTTTTTATTAATGTTGTAAGTGGGATAAGTCTCATGCATTTTTCATTTATGTGATTAATGCTTTAAGTGAGATGCTCATGCATTTTATTATGCTTAAAATGAGCTTTGAATAAACTCATGCATTTATTCATTTTTAAATGTAAAATGATTAATACTAGTGAGTGGAAAATTGACTCACGTATTATTCATTAATTTGTAATTTTAGAAATTGGTTTTATGTGAGAAGCCACCTCACAACCAATTTTCTAATTCTCAATTAGAGGTTGAGAGTCTCATGGGAATGGTTGAGAGTCTTTGGGTGGTTTTGATACTTTTTCCATTTTATTCCTTTGAGTTGGTTTGAGATCCTATTATTTTGGATCTTGGAGTTAATGCTCTTTTGTTTGAGAGTGGATGAGTAAAACCTATAAAAATTCCTTATGTGAGCCTTTGTTAAGAGAGGAGAAGAATTGGAGAATTTTTCTTGAAGAGGAGTAAGCCAGATGGTACAGAATATTCTGGGAAGATTATGAGAGTTGTGTAGACTTTTCTGTTGCAGATTTTTATGTTGTAATTTTGCTCTATCTATAAGCCTTTGTAGACCTTTTGGGAGGCGATGGAGTTCAAATTTTTGTTACAACTTTCTGTTTCAGGTTGAAAGCTCTTCTTCTCAGAATTTGTACTGAAGCATCTAGGGCATTGTTAATGGAATGGTCACTCAATTGAGATGGACCCGGAGACGTAGTCCTGCTTGGACGAACTCCGTTATCAAGACCGTGTCTTCTCCTCTCCTCTTCTTTTTCTCTTATAATTCTCCTTCCTAGTTTATTATTTCTCCTTCCTAGTTTATTATTTATGTTACTCCAACTCTTTAATGTCTTTTCAAGATCTTTGAATTAGGTTTAAGGCATTGAATTATGTTCACAGTTAACATTCATGAGCATTCACTTAATGCAGTTAAAGTCATAGATCCATTTACAGATCATTAATAGGTATAATCTTGTGGATTAACATCCACAATGGTTTTTCCCCTAACAGGGTTTCCACGTAAAAAATCTTGGTGTTCTCTATGTTTCTGATGTGTTGATTGTTTATGGTCTATTTTTCATACATCAGATATGAAATTGGGTTAATTTAAGTTTGAGTTAAGATTGAAAATTTTAAACAATCTATGACAACTGATTTATCCCCCGCCCTCTCAGTTATTTGTCCTTGTTTTTCCAACAATTGGTATCAGAGCAAGTTCCTCTGAAGAAGTTTAAAAGCTTGAGGTGATCCATGATGGCATCATATAAGAAGGACAGCCCTAGATTTGATGGAAAAAACTACTCACTATGGAAAACTAGAATGGAATGTCATTTGAGATGTTTAGGTGAACACTTTTGGAAGATTACAAAGAAAAAATATACTATTGCTCATAATGGTCCTTCCACTTCTGATGAGATATAAGATGTTGAGAATAATATCAGAGCTATGGAAGCTTTGTTGAGTGCTCTGACAGATTCAGAAATGACAAATGTGATAGGTCTAAAGATAGCTCATGAGATGTGGATGAAGTTGGATACTTTGTATGAAGGAGATGTACATATAAAGATCACTAAGATATAAAGTTTGAAAGGCAAGTATGAAAATTTGAAGATGGGTGAAGATGAAAATATTTCTTCTTTTATGAAAATAGTAAATGAAATTGTGATGGGTATTAGATGTGTTGGTGGTACCTTGGATGAACAAGAAATTGTAGCTAAAGTGCTCAGATCATTGCCTCCTTCCTACAAATCAAAATCTCATGCTATTGAAGAATTTAGATCAGTAACAAATGTGACAAGGGATATGCTGATTGGTAAACTTGTTGCCTTTGAATTAAGTGAATTTGGTGATTTTGCACCTAAGACTGAATCTGCATTTAAGGCTTCTGTATCTGGAAGAAACATGCAAAGATATGATCTGGGAGAAAGTTCTAGAAAGACATTCAATTATGAGGAAGAGATTAAACAGCTTGAAGAAGAAGAAAGAGAGGTTGAAGAGTTGGAAGCATTGATTGTGAAGAAAGAAGGAAGAGGACAAGGTAAGTATAAAGGAAAGTTGCCTATTAAATGTTTCTCTTCTAGTAAAATAGGTCATTTTGCTTCAAGGTGTCTTGAAAGAGTTCCTAGGTCTAAGCCCTACAAACCTAGATTTCAAAAGAAGTGTTATTTTGTTGAAGAAGGTGTGACTGATGAAAAATATGATAAAGAAAATGGAAATGAAGATGAATGGGTTTTTATTGCTATCAAGGAAAATGGTCTGGTGGCTACTAAATCTGCTAAAGTTGAGAAAACTCTTGCAACCAGAATTGAAGAGAAGGATGAGTGGGTTATTGACAGTGGATACTCACATCATATGACTAGTGATAAAAGAAAATTTGTAAGTCTAGAGAAATATTATGGTGGGGTCATAAGATTCAGAGATAACAATGTTGGTGTGATCCGTGGCAAAGGATCTATTTTTCTTGGTAGTAAACATAACACTGATGATGTCCTTTATGTTGAAGGCTTAAAGAATAACTTGTTGAGTGTTGGAAAAATGGTGGACAAGGGTTATGATCTCCAGTTCAAAGATGGAAGATGTAGGATACTTGGAAGCTTTGGAAATATGATTACTTCAGGTACAAAGACAAGAGGTAATATTTTTCACCTAAGTGCTAGTAATTTAAGTTGGCTAATTGCTCAAGTAGATGAGAGCTGGTTATGGCATAGGAGGTTGTGTCATGTGAATTTAGATAAGATTGTCAAGGTAATTTCCATCCAAGCAATAAGAGATCTACCTAAGCTAGTAAAACTTGCTAACACAATATGCAAGGAATGTCAGATGGGTAAATAGACTAGAGTCTCTTTTCGAAGTAAAAAGAATCATTCTAATGGAGTACTGGAGCTAGTGCATACTGATCTATGTGGTCCCTCCAAAATCAGAATTCTACAAGGAGAAAGGTATTTTATGTTGCTTATTGATGATTACTCCAGGATTATATGGGTTACTTTCTTAAAAGAAAATTTGAAGCATTAAAGACGTTCAAAAGTTTCAAAGCTATGGCAGAGAATGAGAAAGTTCTGAAGATCAAATGCCTAAGGTTAGATAGAGGTGGTGAGTTCACCTCCAAGGAGTTTGATTCCTTTTGTGAAGAGCATGAAATCAAGAGACAGTTTTATGCTCCCTGAACCCCTCAACAGAATGGAGTTGTAGAGAGAAAGAATAAAATAATTTTGGATACTGCTAGAACAATGATGATTGAAGGAAATGTGCCTCACATCTATTGGAGAGAAGTTGTAAACACTGTTGTGTACACTTTAAATCGGGTAAATGTTAATGGTATTTATGGTAAGACTCCTTTTGAGCTATGGTTTGGTTATAAGCCTATTGTTAAATATTTCAATATTTTTGGAAGAAAATGCTACATTAAGAGAGATGAGGACATAGGAAAGTTTGATGCAAGGAGAGATGAAGGAATCCTTCTAGGTTACTCTACCAAGAGCAAGGTTTACCAGTGCTATAACAGAAGATTTTAAGAAAAATGGTTGAAAGTGCAAATGTCAGAGTTGATGAGGATTCTGCTAGATCATCTAGATACTGTGGATATGATTTAGATGACCAACAAGATAGTACAAACAAAGGGAAGAATGCTCAGACACAGAATCAAGCTCAAATCATTCTGGTAAATCAAGAAAGTCAAGAAGGAGAGACAAATGGAAGTGAAGAAGAAAGAACAGAAGAACCAGAAGTGTGAGTGAATTCTAAAACTTTAAGGTATGTGAGATTGAATCATTCTAAAAATAAAATTATAGGAGACAAGAATAAAGGTGTGCAGACCAAAAGAAGGATTGCAGAAGAGTATTGTCTAATTTCCAAGATTGAGCCTAAAAATTTCAATGAAGCTTGCAATGATGAATACTAGATGGAAGCTATGAAGGAAGAATTGATGTAGATTGAAAACAACGATACATGGATTCTTGTTCCCAGACCTAAAGATAAAAATGTGATTGGTACTAAATGGGTATTTCAGAATAAGCTAAATGAACAAGGTGAAGTGATTCAAAATAAAGCAAGACTGGTATGTAAAGGGTATTCACAAATGGAAGGTATTGATTTTGAAGAAACCTTTGCCCCTATTGCTAGAATTGAAGCTGTAAGATTATTTCTTGCTTATGTTGCATATAAGAACTATAAAGTCTACCAAATGGATGTGAAGTTAGCTTTTCTGAATGGTGAGTTAGAAGAAGAAGTGTATGTTGAACAATCAGATGGATTTCAACTGACTAACAAGGGAGACATGGTTTTCCGATTAAAGAAAGCTCTATATGGACTCAAGCAAGCTCCTAGAGCCTGGTATGCTAGACTAGATAAATACTTACTGAAGCTTGGATTCAGTAAAGGTACTGTTGACAACAACTTGTATTTTAAGTTGGATCATGATAAAGAGTCGATTATTAAAGTATTTGTTGATGACATTATTTTTGGAGATGATGATTTACGTATGAAGTTTGTTGATGAAGTGAAATGTGAATTTCAAATGAGTATGATTGGTGAGATGAAGTTCTTTCTAGGATTACAAGTCACTCAAACAGATAATGGGATTTTCATATCTCAGTCCAAATATGTGAGAGAGCTATTGAAGAATTTTGGCATGGAAGACTCAAAGCTTGTTGGTACACCCATGGTAACCGAATGCAAGTTAACATAGAATGATGATTCTCCTAAGGAAAATAAAACAAGATATAGGTCAATGATTGGTGGATTGCTCTACTTAACTCAAATGAGACCAGACATCATGAATGTTGTGTGTATGGTTGCTAGATTTCAGGTTGATCTAAAAGAATCTCGTGTGACTGTTGTAAACAGAATTTTCAGATGTCTGAAAGGAATACTTGATTTTAGGCTTTGGTATCCTCAAGATGATGATCTTACTCTGAGTGCATATACTGATGTGGATTGGGTAGGAGATGTAGATGACAGGAAAATTACTAGTGGTGGTGCCTTCTTCCTATGGAAGAAGCTGGTGTCATGGTTGAGTAAAAAGCATAATTCCATTTCCCTATCTACTATTGAGGCAGAGTATATATTGTTGTTGCAAATAATTTTGTAATTTCAAGTGATGTGGATGAAACAGATGTTGAAATGACATCGAGTATATATGATGAACCTATTGCCATATATTGTGACAACTTATGCAATAAACATATCAAAGAACTGCGTTACACTCTAAGCACCAAGCATATGACACTAAGTTTCCTAGGGAAAAGCCATGAGAAAGAAGTCAAATTGGAGTATGTTCCTACCAAAGAATAAACCCGCATTATTTTCACTAAGCTACCTAAAGGATACTTTAAGTATCTTAGAGGAATTTAGGGGTGATTATCCCTCTTGATATGAACTAGAGATGCATTTATTTGCATCAATTTATATGCTTCAAAGCCATATTTTGATCCTCGATTGATTTTGTATTACTACCGTGGGGAGAAGTTAGATGTGTAGATATGTGGTTCAGAGCTTGTATGTGGGAAGATAATGCTTATCTTGCCGCTGATGTCAAAGGGGGAGAAGATTCATGTGAAAAATTGTTTATCCGGGGAGCAGTTATTTCCTTGTGGGGTGAAGATCTTGTAGAAGAGGTTAAGGAAGAAGAGTCAAAATCTAAGGGGGAGTAAGTGTTGACTGTGAGTTGCATTGATGGTGTTTTTCACATCATGTGTTGCCATCAATGCCAAAGGGGGAGATTTTTGGAAGTTTTGGTTGTTTTTTTGATATGTGGTTGTCATTGATGTCAACACTATTAGCATTGATGTATTGAAGGTTGTATATGTTGAGGATATTGAGAAAATTGTTAAAGAAAATATTGCAGGTTGCTAGAGGAACAATGAAGGTCATGAAGGTGTTTTGATCCATATTTCAATGATCAACTATTGTGGACTAAAGGGTTTATTGCTGAGAGTATCTATTTTATCCATCGGAAGTTTCAGAGATCCACATGAAGTTTTGATTGTGTTATGAACAGTTGTGCTCTGACAGTTTTTCTGTGGTTTCAGTTAGTATTCCTGAGTGAAGCTGATATGATTCTAGTAATTTCAATTACTGTGGATGTTTCTATGTTGGTTCTTGTTGCTTTTGGATGTTTCTATATCATTCTCTATCTTTTTTGCATGTCTACGTTGATCGATGTGTTCGTGGTATGTGTTCGATTTTTCATGTTCTTCGCCGACATGGTGGTTATAACATGTCGTGGATCCTTGGAGATTAAAATTTGAATGTTTGGCACGCTTGAGGATGTTGTTTTGGGCCACAATATAATATTGGCTGATGGTGCTTGATTCGCATTGAAAATTTATTTGTAAATTTGGGTTGACATTGCATATATGTTTTATATTTTCATATGTATTTTGGCCGACAAAGTTGTTGATGAAATTCATGTTGTGGATATATAAGAGTGGTTTTTTGTTTGAATTGAAAGGTTCTCAGTGTGCTCTTGTGTGTGTATGTGTGAATATCATTTGATTGTAGAGCAGAGTGTGAAGAAGTTTGAGTGAAGTGTGAAGGAGTATTTTTGTACTTAATCAGAACTGTAGTCAGGCTTTTGAAGAAGCTATTTTCTTAGTTCATACCCTGTGGATCTAATTTGTATTTATCTTTCTTGGGCAGTGAGCCCTCTTGTATTTCAGAAATGAGCTCTAGCCAATGTGCTTGAATGCATGTGCATTCCCATTATTATTATTATAATTTTAACAGGGTATAATCTTATGGACTAACATCCACCATGGTTTTTCCCCTAATAGGGTTTCCACATAAAAAATCTTGGCATTCTCTGTGTTTCTAATGTGTTGATTGTTTATGGTCTATTTTTCATACATCAGATCTGAAATTGCAAGTTAAGTTTGAGTTAAGATTGAAAAGTTTAAACAATCTGTGACAACTGATTCACCCCCCCTCTCACTTGTCTATCCTTGTTTTGCCAACATATGATGTGTCTAAACACACACCACCACATGTAAATTGCCTTTCACATCTTATTTATGTGTCCAAAATGTTTTATCATCTCCCATTTAAGGAGAGCCAACTTCCAAAGGCCATAACCTTTGATCTAGGTGTCTAATTAACAAATTGTTTGAATTTTCAGAAAGCTTGTGAAGCTCTCTATCAAGTTGTAACCTGCTACACCAATTACGAACACTTTCAAGCCCAAAAATACTAAACTAGAAATAAAATAAGTGGGGGAATGATCCCACTCCTATTCTCTTTTAGTCACTCAATAATGTCCTAGAGATCCTAATTGGATTGACTGTCAACCTCAAAGGCGAGTCAATTCTCAACAAGGAAGAACTAGGAAGGGGTTCTTTCAGCTTTAAGGGGTTCACCACCAAGTAAAACCTTGGAAAAGACACTTTAGCATTCAACCTACAAAACCTAGCAATGCAAACTAAATGAAGGATGCAAATGATGAAATTATGCAATAGGAAGTTAGGGTGTGTGTACTTGGGAAGTCTGGAAATGTGAAGAGGATTCTAGAAATGCAATTTTTTTGTCAAAATGTGCTATGGAGGACTAAGAGACCCTTACTATTGTCTTATACCTATTGTTTTTTGGGGTAGATGTGAAATCTTCAAATGTCGAAACTGGATCTAAAAGAATTTTTGAAAAATACCTTCAGGAGGACTAAGACAATCTAGGTGGCAACTTAGTCCCATTCTAAATTTTTTGAATCTTTGAATGTGGACTCAAGGCTCAGGGTTTTCACTTCCTTCTTCTTAGACCTCAGGTTCTGAAACTTCCCAATTTGGCCTGTAGGTGACTTTCTGTGAAGATGACAACTTTGCAATGCAACTTTGCAACTTTACAACTTTTCACTTCAAATAATCTTCAAGTCTACAACCTAAAGCTGCAATCACAAACACACGAGGGGAAAAACTTGTTGATTGTTAGTAAATGGGGTTTTCCTTGGTAAAACCCCTTGTTGGTAATTAAACCTTGAAATGAAATGAAATAAAGGAGGGAAATGATGAATGAACAAAGTGTTATGTTGCAACTCACCAAACCCTTGTTATGGAATCTACAAACTTGTGTGAAATGGATAGCTTGAATGTAGATCTTGAAATGCTTGAATGCTTGATAGATCTTGACTTGAATTGCTTGGTTGAATCAAAACCCTACATACAAAATGTTAGCTTAAAAACACACATGATGCAAGAATATCTTTGATATGATGCTTGAATCTTGATGATGGCTCCAAATGCTTGATAAATTGCTCTTGAATGCTCTTGTGAACTCAAATAAGCTATTATGAATAATTTCACAAAATCTTGGATGAAAATGATTGAAGGAACCTTGTATTTATACTTATCCATGCTTAATATCTCAAAATTACACCACACCAAGCCGACATATGAATTCATTAATTAAAGGTGGCTATATATCACCAGAATTTGAAATTAAGTCCTGAAAATACCTCAAGGGGGACTAAGACACCCTAGGTGGTGTCTTAGTCTCGAGGCACAAAACTTGAGGCACATACTCCAAAAAGGGGCCCATTTAAGGCACACTTGAAATCAGGGTCCCAAGACCTTTGGGGGAAAAAGAAGTCCTAGGTGGCATCTTAGTCCTAACCCAAAAATTAGGGACACTAAGATAGAATCATTAAATTATCATTTCCCTTTGATGTTTGTCAGGATTAGCCACAAAAGATTCAATTCATTAAGCTTGTGGATGCAAAATAGGACCAATTAAGACATAAATAAGGATAAACAAAGCAAGGCGGGCCCAAACAAGTGTGAAAATGCAAGGGTATGCATTTTTCTACACTACATTTAGCCCCCACTTTATTGAGACGATGAACTTGCTTCAAACTCACAATAAAGTAGCCAACCACACAATCAAGAGGGGTTCCAATGTACAAATTCTAGTAAGATATATAAGATAACAATAACCAAGAGGGATGATCAAGCCCCTAGGATCAAGATCCTATGAAAAACCAACATAAGAACAAAGGAACATGCTTGTAGATGATATATGAAGCCATAACCAAATCACAAGCATACAACATCAAAGATAGAAAAAGGAAAAAAAAGAAAACAAAAAAAGAAAAAGAAAAATGATTTGGATCAAGCTTTGACTAGTCATCCAATGCGTTGTGCACTAGGTCTAGGCTATTTGTTGAAAAAAAGGTTTACAAGTGGAACATGTTGTCCACTATGAAAACAAACACATGCTCACAAGGGCTAGTGAAGCTAGTTTTCCACTAGGTGATCCCCAAGAGGTCCATATCAATGTCATACCCCCATGATTATGATAAGGACAAAAATAAAATACACGCGCACGAGGGCTAGTGAAGCTAGTTGTTCACTAGGTGAGCCCCAGGGGACCATATCAAAGCCATACCTCCATGACTTTAATAAGGTACAAAAGATGCAATGCAACAAGAAAGAGGGATGTTCAAAGGGACTTTGCTTAATTCATGCAAGGTCTCATCTTACAGAACATTATGCCTAATGTCTCCAAGAGAGGACAAGTCAAATAAATATCATGCTCTCAGAGGAAATAAAACCCAATGACACCACCAAGAAAAGGATGCATTGTAAGAAGAAAGAAAATATCACAATGAAACATGAGTGTTGATGTATGTCTCCACTTTAAAGCGGTTGCTAACATCTTTACCATGAGAAATTGCTTTAAAGTAGAAGAAGACATGAGAGCTCATTCGGAAAGCCCTATGCCAAGTCATATGTTTCTAAATGGAACTACTTCATGAATAAGTATGTCGCCTGTGAGTCAACTTAAGGAATTTCATCCACATCCCAAGCTTGCTCTTATATGTACATTGGTCAACTAGCCAAAAGAGACAACGACAAGTGACATATGAGGACAAGGCTATCTAACCCCTTGCCCCCACTTAGTGTAGGAAAAGGATGAGCCAAAATGGAAAGAGGGATAAGGTGCTTCAACACAAGGAAGAGCACCATGATCATTTAGATGTTTAATTCGATTACTTAAAGCCTTGCACTCATTAGTAGCATGACCATGGATTCTATGATATGCACAAAATGAATTTTTGTAGTAAAATTTCTTTCATGTTATTGGAGGGAGAGTTGTCAAACAATCTTGGAGGAGTCTCGACAAGATACCCTCTTGATCAATAGTAGAAGATGCTGCTTTATATCCTAACAAAGATATCTCTTTCTTAGTACAAGGTGTTATACTAACACAAGACTCTTTAGATTGTGATATTTTGTTTTCTCCTTTACAGGGGGGTGTAAAATCTAACAAAATCAAATCATTAGTGTTTTGTGTGATGACATTGACATTAAGCGAAGATCTCTTTGTTTGTTTTGTTTCTTGCAAAGTATAACAATCAAGACCACTAGTGTCTATCAATTCAAGATGCACTATTTTTAAAGTTGGCTTAGAGGAATCCTTTGTTAGAGTTTTGATGTTAAGTGAAGGCTTGTTTATTTCTATCAAAGGACAATAACCAAGACCATTAGTTGTTTCTTGCATGTTAGGTTCTATAGGGACACAAATACCTTGTTATCAAGCACCACATCCTTTTCCACTATATCCCAATTGTTTCATAAGCTCGTAACCTTTTCCATAAAGATTGTTCATTTCTTTAGGATTCAGAGGTTGTTGATAGTCAATTTCATCAAATTTTGTTGTGTAATTTTCTTTTTCTTTTAGAGTGGTGGAGGTGGATGCTTTCGAAGGGTCTAGTTTTTCCTTTCACTTTTCAAAGCCTTTGTTTATGTTCTTTCATTCTCCCATGAATGTTGGTGTGAAATATAAAGAACCCCAATCATCTTCCAATAACTTTGTGACTTCTTCAATGTGTTTTTCTTTGTCTTTTTGATGTGCGAGTTCCACATGTGTAGTTGGTGTTAATGTTTTCAAGGGATTTTCCTTATGTTTCTCAATGTTCAAGTAGTTGTTTGGTTCAAGGTCAACTTCAATTATGTACAATTTTTTGTTGTAAATATACTTTATTTTACAATGAAGAGTGGAAGACAACCCATTCATTGCATGAATCTATGGTCTGCCTAAAAGAAGATTATATGAGAGATCGTGAGGCATAACATGGATTGGTGTTTCTAATGTGGCCTTCCCAATTGTAATAGGCAAAGTGGTCACACCAAGTGCTTGTTTTTTGATGTTGTCAAATCCCTTGATAGATAAAGGTTCATGTCGAATTTTTGATTCATCGACGCCAATCCTATCCAAAAGGGTCACACTACACACTTTAAGGGTTGAGCCATTGTCAACAAGGGTTCACTTTATCCCTGTTCTTTTATATTGAGCTATTATTATGAAAGTTTCAATTTTTTCTTACACTTCCAAAGGAGGAAGCTCACTTTGGTGGAAAATAATGTCAACATTTATTCCCTGTATCAAGGTTGCTATGTCATTCGGGTTTGGACTAGATGGAACCATAATTTGTTACAAGGATGTTTGAAACATAGTGTGATAATTAGGTGAATTATGAATAAAGTCCCATAGGGATATCTTTCCAAGAGTATTCTTAAGTTTTTCAACAAGATCATACTCCTTCCCACTATGTGAAGTTAAATGGGGAGCACTAGGAAAAGTAGGATTAGGCAATGGGAGGGATGTTGAAGGTCTTTGTTTTGGTTGTGGGTTGTTCCTAGTGTTGTATGTATGAGCAATGGTATTGTAACGTGGTTGATGCAAAACATTATTCTTAGGTGGTTTGAGGATAAGGGTGGGTTTTTTTTGAACTTTTGGTTTTTGAGAGGGTGGATACATGATAAGTTTAGGCTCAGGAGAATGCTCCAAGGGGTATCTAATGTGCACAACCTCAAAAGACTTATCACTATTTTCATGATCTCTTAGTGAAGAGGAGTCTAATGTTACTTCATTAGCTTCATCTAAGGAATTACTATTGTCATTGTTCTCATTTTCTTCCACTGTGATATCCTCCCTAGTAGGAGAGTCTTTTAGGAGAACTGCAAACCAAATGTTCTTGGTATTCAAGGATTGGTTCTTCTAAGATGACTTCATCACACGTAAGAGTTATCAATGGTTTAATTGTCTTGTTCATCAATGATGTCATTGTCTTGTTCCATAATGTTTTCCCTGGGGGAAGAGAGGCACACAAGATTCTCATGACCTTCATCGATTAGATCTTCTAACATCAAAGTATCATCTTCATAACTAGGAGATACACTAGGGGAAGAACAAATGTGATTTTCATGATCATTTACGGTTTCATTCCTTTGTTCCCTAATAGGATAGGTAGGGGAAGGATCACAAAGAGGGTTTTCATAGATATTAAAGTTATGATCATCCAACACCAACATATCTTCACTTAAACTTGCACCATCTAGAACATTATCACTAGAGGTGAATATGTTGGGAGATGAATGTAGACTAGTTGAAGTTTCAAGGGTTATGTGGTTGTCATGATTACCTATGGTTGTTTCTTCATGATCATCAATGTCTTATTCACTAAGAGAGGTAAGAGGAGAGAAACAACTAGGACTCTCAAAACTTTCATTGGTTGGTTCTTATAACACCAAAATATCGTCTTCACAAATAGGACAGATATTAGAAGAAGAACGAATATGATTGTAAAGATTGTCCAAGGTTGTATTCTCTTTCACTAAAACACTATCATAGGGAGGGGATATGAACTTTTACTTAGTGTGTCTAGAGATGTAAGGTACTAACATTGTTTGACCAAAAATGAAAAGTACTTTTAACCATCTCATGCAAAGCTTTAATAATGTAAACAATGTAATCCAAAGATGCAAAACATGTTTATCCAATGTATACAAAACTTTAAGAATGCAAACAATGTATATCCAAAAATGAAAAGCACTTTTATCAAACCTATGCAAAGTTTTATGAATTAAACATTGTATATGCAAAAGTGAAAGTAATTTTATCCATATTATGCAAAGTTTCAAAAATGTGAGCATTTCAAATCTAATGATGCTTGTAATTGAAATGATTTAAAAAGTGAGTGCCCTAAATTGATGTTTTTGACCTAGATGTATAGCATTGATGTTCCTGAAACTTTCTAGACTTATAGTATATGTTACCAAGAGGCTTAGGAAGCACAAACAAGTAGATTTTAACCCTAAAAACTATAGCTTCAAACTCAACAAGGACTAAGATGCCAGTAAGGGCGTTTAGTCCTACTGAAGGAATTTGGAGGGTCCAAAAAGTGGAATAGAAAGCACACAACTCAAATAGGGTTCTGAGCTAGAAACCCATAGAGGGACTAAGATGCTAGGAAGGGAATTTTTGTACTAGGATCTAGTTTTTTTTCAAAAAAATAGAAAATTCTAAGTTGTTAATAATGTTCCCAAGTTTCCTACCCAAGGACCTGATGTTTAGAAATAGAAGATTGTGCAAATGAATACAAGAAAAAGTAATTGTAACTAATGACAAGCAATTAGATGCAAAGTTGGATGCAATTTTTTTCAATTTTGAATGCAATAACAATGTTTTTAAATGCAACTAGGATGATTGACAATGCACTTTTTAGTTTTTTAAAGATAAATTGATGCAAAAAATAAAAAATTCAACCTATATGCACTTTCACTAATGCAAATGTGAGAAACCCTAGATGCACTTTCACTAATTCAAGATGCAAGAATCCCTAGATGAAAATTCACTAATGCAAGATGCAATGCAAGAATGAATGAAACCTAGATCTAGGACCTTAATGAACTCCAAATCAGAAATTGAATGCTCAAAAACATCAGGTTCACCAAAATGAACCGAAAAGAAAATAGGGGTGTGGGAAGCCCACTATTCTCCTTTGTTCACTCAATAATTTCCTAGGGATCCTAATTGGATTGACTATCAACCTCAAAGGTTGAACCATAAATTTTTGGGTCTATGTACTTCTCTTGCACTCTTAGGGCTTTTCACCTAAAAGGAGAGAGATAAACTTCAAAAACCTAGGTGGTTCACTCAATCTAAGATATGTATGATGAAATTATGTCTAAATAAAATATTCTAGATGCAACTAAAAAATAATATTGATTGATTAAGTATGCTAAACTATTGAAATGCAACTTGTTTGAAAACACATTGTGTTATGCAAAAATGAACTGGAAATGAATGCAAAACTTAACAAAAATGAATCAAACTGAAAATGTGCACCTAGGATCTTGATGAAGGATGGAAAAGGAATCTGGAAGGCTGATAATACTAAAATTTAGGCTTGGTGGGACTCATTTGCCACTTTGGGCGAATCAGTCCCAATTTTGGATGACTATACTAGAGCCCATTTTAACCAAATGGGTGTCCAAATCTAAAAAAATATTCAAAAAAAATGTACAGTGGGACTCATTCATCACTAATGGAAAATTAGTCCACTTTGGACTTTCTGAAAACTCAAAAATGGAATTTGTAGCTTTCGAATTGCTCAATTTGCACCTCTAGGTGTTTGTATTTGAAATTGCCAAATTCGGCCTATAAGTGACTTTTTCTTGATATTTTTGACTTGAATGATGAAGAGGTTACTTGAATAACTTTTTAACTTAATCTTCAATGATTTCTAAGCTTCAAAGAGTCCTAAATTTGCAAACACACAAGAAGAGAAGAGAAAATGTTGAACATTAGGGCATGGGGGTTTGCCTTGGTCAAACACCTTTTAGGTAATTAAACCAAAATGATGAAATAACATAATGAAACATGCAAAATAGAATTGATTACCTTTCCATGATGAATGATCTTGAAACTCTGGAGCAATACATGAATATTTATCCCTTGAAAGCTTTAGAAAGCTAGCTTGATGACTTCTAATGAAGAAACCCTAGCTTGCTTGATGTGGATGAGAAGATAGATGATGAATTAAAGATGAGAGATGTAAAAATGAGTTGTTAGATGTAAAATGAGGATAAAAACACTTATTTATAGACAATTGTGCCTTAGTATCCCGATTATACCTCATCACAGGCCATGTAGAAAAATTAAAGTTAAAACCTAATTTTTCCCGCGCAAACCCTGAAAATGTCTCAAAATGGGACTCATTCACCACTAATGGCGAATGGGTCCCACATGGATCATTTTTGCTAGTTGGAATGTCGAGAAGTAAGAAAATTAGGCTTATATAATGACTATGTCATTTATTTGATCAAATTAAGCCTCGGGATGCACAAGATGGGTTAATAGGGGCCTATTAATAATTATGTAAATGTCAAATAGGGCTTGGGACACATAATTCAATGTGAAAGTGTAATTAAATACACTTTACAACACTAAAATGAGGTCCACATTGTTGGAAATATGTGCCTCAAACAATACAGGCTGAAACCTCCATTAGAACCAAGTCGATGTGACATCTTCATTGTCTGGCCGACTAGCGGTTTGATTCATCATGTTTTGCACAGGTCGTTGTGACCTTGTAGGAGTCTTTCCGAATGGTTACTGTGGAGCCTATCATTGTGACAAGGAGTACTCTTTATGACCTCATAGCTCTCGAGAGACCTCTGGCCATCAGGCCATTCAATCGTGAATCAGAGAGACTCATGGCGACTGGGGTTTCAGAGTGACTTCAACACTCGGGGAGAGGTCTCAGTGAACAATGAATGTCTTACCGACAAGAATTCATATGTTGTCTTCACTGTAACAAAGAGTCTCAGAGAAAGGTCTTAGCAATAGATGAAAGTCGTGTCGACAGGGACACACTCGGGAGTTATCGATGTAACACTAAGGCTTCGTTATGATGTCTGGGAAAAAGCTAATGTCTTGTCGACAGGGGACACATCCAAACGTTCTTCGGTGTAACTCAAAGCAATTGAAGAAACCTCTTAGTTATGGTGAATGTCTTGCCGATAGCCGATGGCTATCGAGGTAACTCTTGGTCCCAGGAAGACGTCTTAGCTAATGTTGAAGGTCTCACCGATAGGAACAGCTTGTGGGATCTTTGGTATTACTCTTGGTGATAGATGAAGCTTTCGGGATAAGTCATAGAGCTCGGTGAGAAGTCTTAATGAGAGCTACATGTCTTTCCAACATTGTTTTATGTTGGAGTCTTCGGGGTAACATATGGAGATCGATATGTTCTCTCAACGAAGGGCAATGTCTTGGCAATCAGTGAACACTTCGGGGTAACCTTTATGTCTCGGAGAAAACTCTTGGCGAAAGATGTGAGTCTTGTCGACTTCTACTTGGCACTAAAATGTTTGGGGACTTCGGTATAGCCTTGAGTGACTCGCTATGATCTCCTGGCGAATGTGATAGGTCTGGGCGACTGCTTGGTGACTCGGTGTAACTCATGGAGCTTGATAGAACATCTTAGCAATAACAAAGTCTCTTGGTGACATTGATATGAAGTCTATGTGGCATCGGCGAGACATTATTAGAGTCTCACCGAGATGCCAATACATTGCGAATTCTGTTGACCGAGTAAGACTGTCATATGTGGAGTCTCGTGGATGAATCAGAGGAGCCGAATTGGAACTGTTGGGAGACTGTTCATTGCGACGGTTCTATGAGGAAGCTTGACAAACATGGAACAAAAGAGATATACTCTGTGATTGCAGATTTTAATCGGTTGGTTCAATCAACAATGGAGTGTGAAGAGTTTGAGTTGTATCAGTGTGAATTCGATTCTATAAAGACTATAATCAGAAAAGGTTCCTGTGCAATATTGTTAATGGTGAATGTTGTTGTAAATCAGACACCAAAAAGATAAGTCTGACAATTGTATGTAATCCTTATTACTATAATACAAAGTGATTTCTCTTGGTGTGGTGGGTTTTTCTCTCGTAAGGGTTTTCCCACGTATATTTGGTGTTCTTATGTGATTGTCAAAACTTTGTTTCTATAATTTGTTTCATAGTGCATCT
>VDFB02169376.1:0-14370 GCA_007258455.2 Sequoia sempervirens
AAATTTTCACCAAATAGATTTTTATTTATTTTTAAATAAACCTAGTAGTTTAGAAACTACATTCAATTTTCTACAGATTCTATTCTTACATATTTTTGAAATAATATAGATAACTTATTCAAATTTTTATGTCAAGTTGCCTAACATTGATTTTTCTGAATTTTTTGCCACTTAATTGCCTGTTTTTTCCATGATGATCCTGCACATGCCCTAGAGTTAAACATGACGCTTCTGTGGGATGCATGTTTAACTCTATGGATAAAGTTCTAGCCTTGTCATTGATCTTCACAAAATCGTTGACCCTATCTCCACAAGAGCTCAACGAAGACCTTGTGGGGCCTTCTTCCTTGGCCCTTGTTGTGAGAGGGTCGGATGCTCCTCCTGTTAACATCCCACCACTGCAAGCTCATCCACCTTCCCCTACAATGATCTAGAATGGGAAGCAAACAACCTCTTGGTCAATCAATGTTATGAGGAGGCCTCTTCTTGATCTTGTGTGTGTGTGTGTTTTGTGATGTGTTCCCCCATGCTCATGCTATGTGTGCCTAGATGACCATGTCACCCCTATTGGTGCTTGGATACAGGCATGGTTTTTTTGTCGTAAACCTTCCTCTATTTGTACCATCATTCTTCTATGTTTGTGCTTGATTTTTGATAAATTGGGGACCATGCAAAGCGTTGGGGGCATTTAGGCTTCCCTCCCATGTTGACCCAATTTTTTTATTTTTACTTTGTCTTCTCGCGCATTCTTCACATGGTCTAATATAGTAAGGGGTTGATGATAGTTCATTTATATACTATTATTTTGCATATATATATATATATATATATATATATATTTATGAGCAGTTCTAACCTCAAAATATCAAGCTGCCCCTATGTCCTTTGTTTGTGTTTTTCTCTTTTTCATTCCCTTTATCTTTCACTTCTTTGCTTGAGTTGTTCCTCTCATGTGTGACAATGCCTTTCTTCAACATTTTGATTTTCAGAAAATGCATCTGTTGCCAATGAATCTTTTCTTGAAAAGCTTTGCAAATCTTTCTTCAGAATCGCATTCTCAACTTGGAGGCCTAACGAAACATGTTTCCTTCAACATGGGTTCATAAAGAAAGGACTTGGAAACCTTCCTCCAAAGCGGGAACAACTTTGACCTTCCCCTCACGTGGAGGCATATTCTTCCTTTTGAATTCCTTGATGAAGTGAAAATCTTTCAAAACCTTGATGATGGATCAATTTGAGAAAGAAAATATCTTCAGGTAATCCCACAAAGTCGGTTTACAATTTCTGGGAGATCCTAATTTGTGCTAAAATCACATATTTTTAGAAAATATAATGATTTAAGCCTTGAAAAGTTTCATTTAAAGGATTCCAATTGAAGACGGTTTGATCAAACCACTTTAGATCAAACACCCTTGGATAGAACCCTACTAGTTTTAAACCATACCTATAATTAAGTCTCCTTTACACCTATAAAAATGTTGATAAAAACCCACTTTTGATTTACCTTATGGGGGATAAAATGAATTCATTTAAAATTTATTTTTTGTAAGTATGTAGTCCTTATTATAATTTTCCCAAAAAGTATAATTTTAAATAAATTTAATTTTATTATTATATTTATTTTTTATTTCTTGTGAATGTAGGTTTTTCACCAGAAATCAAACTCTATATTTTGCACATGTGGAAAAATAGAAGATTATAAAAAAAATACAAAAATATGAGTGCACTAGATATTGAAGTCCTTGATCCGAAAAAATTTGAATTTGTTCATACAAAAAAAAAATTTGCGTTATATGAACATATAATAAATTGTAATAGATTTGACTTCAAACTTGATTAGAGAAAAATATTCAATAAAACACTATGAGCCAATTGCTGGAAGCACTAGATATCATAGTTTACAAATCAAATTGAAAAAATTAAGAATTTCTTCGTGGAAAAAGGTTGTGTTATACGGTGGCGTCTCGAATTTGAAATGTTGTTTTAAAAACTAGTTTTCAAAGGAGATGGAAAAAAAGAAGTATGAGAATTTAATTTAATAATTTTGAAAAAAATATATTTAGAATCTACATACAAAATTTCTAAATCCACGCATCATAATTCAAATTCCTCACGGTTGAGCTATAGGTGCAGTGTGAAGATTTAGTTAGAAAAAATTATTTCTTTGTCCAATTTGGCCGAACATTTGTAAGCCAGTGGCAGGATCACCTCTCCTTCCGAACTATGCATCCTTTGGTGGACCCCTTCTTCTGCTTGGTTCCCAAAGGGACCCAGAGGAATCTTCCAAATTATTTGTGGGGTTTATGCATTTGTCCACCTACTAGCCTACATGGCGCTTCCCTAACTCTCTCTTGAGTCCTTTCTTAGGGGTTTCCTCCATGAGAGATCTTGGGGATCGTGCTTGCATTTTGAGCTTGTAGAGACTTCATTTGGAGCTTCCTCCATGCCAAGAGATCTTAGAAGTTGCTCCCCTGTAGGTCTCTGTCTATAGGGCGCTTTCTTAGGTTTCCTCCATGTGAGAGATCATGGGGGTTACCTTCCCTATAGGTCTGCAAGTTTCTAGGGCGATTCCTTGGGTATTCTTCATGCGAGAGATCTTGGAGAATACCTTCCCTATAGGTCTTTGGGTCTATAGGATGCTTTCCTGGCTTCCTCCATGCGAGAGATCTTGGGGGACACTTCTCGGGTATCCTCCATGTGAGAGTTCTTGGGGGACACCTTCCTTGTAGGTCTACAGGCCTATAAGGCACTTACTTCATGGGGCTTCCTTCATGTGAGGGATCTTGGGGGTTGCCTCCTTGTAGGTTCGTGAGCCTATGAGATGCTTTATTCCTTCAGCTTCATAGTTCTAAGAAGCTATGGATTCCTCCATTTTCCCTCCACCTTCAGGTTCGTCAAATCATGGTCTACTTCCTCAATGGTTTATGTTTACATTTCTAACTTTATTCATTCTTCGATCTACTTTATCGAAGCACTCATCAGTATTCATGCTCGCTAAAGTGGGGGAAAAATATATAGGAGTGAATTTGCACCCCTTATGTAAATTCCTCTTTTGCCTCTCTCCACTTTAGAGGACCAAGTTCAGAAGCTTAATTCCACCTAAGCCCACTACTTTCATTCCACTTGGCGCTTGTTTTGAGCGTCGGTGGGGGAATTTATGTTGGGGATATACATAGCTTTATAGACATTCTTGTAAATAACCCATATTCCTTGTGGTCTTGATTGAACCCTCTGAGGAGGCTTATGTAGCTTCTCATTGGGAGTGAGCTTACCAGCATCCCCTTTGGCCAGGTGGTAGTCTGTGGCCATTTTCTTCATCTCTCCTTCAAATTCCCTCCTTTTACATGCATTTCAACTTCTTCCAAGCTTTCAGATCAACTTCTTCACTCTTGCACTCACTTCTTAAATTCCCAAGCATTCTAGTAACAGTTTTGCACTCCTTAGCAGCAACAACTTTACTCCATCACTTCAATAGAGAAAATTTGGGACAACACCATTGTAGCAGAGGCTTGAGAACTCTCATTCTCTCCTCCATTAGCCTTGAGTGCTCTTGGTGGAGGTGGTAAGCTTCCCATTCCTCTCCTCTATTACTTGGTTGAGTAAGTATATTTATTGTTTTGTAGTGTTTTAGTGTTCTTCATTACATTACTTTTTTATCATACTCGCTTTCTTGGATGTCTGTGGAGGTGGAAACACTTAAACAGGGGTCTACCTCAACAACCACCCAAAAATTTTCCTCCTCTTTGTGTGTAGGTGGATGTGCTTTTGGAGAGCTAGCTAGTGAAAAAATTTCTTTGTGAGATCATTCTTGCCAACCTAACTCTCGCATTTTTAATTTAACATATTAGAGAGTTTTTTGTTTACTTAATAGCATCATTTTGGCCCTTTAGTGGTAGTTAGCTGGGACGTTAGCTTGTTTTCCTAGGTTTGACCTTGTCTCTTTAGTTTTCTAGTCATACAGATGCTAGCACACTTGAGAGATGCCAGTGCGCCGCGTTGTTGTCCCAGGACCGCACTTCTATCCTTAGCTAGAGAGCTTCCTGGGGCATAGTGTTGAACTCAAAAATCAGCTCACCTATCCCCATTCTGTATCTTGGGTCTACATAGTGATTAAAGGACCTTATAGTCCTCATCATTCTTGTCACACACTTCCTAACTCCCTATTAACCTGAGGTAAGTTAGGGCAGCCTTCCGCTCTTGGCCCTCCATGACCTGGTGCCTTGAATGCAGCTGGTCCCCCTCTCTTACAACAACAATAAACGAATAGTGCTCTTAAACGATAATTCACTTCCTTAGGGGAACCTATGGAGGATGTATTGAAGAGGTTGATACAGTCTAATCTTATCACACTCCCAAATTTCTCAAACTATTAAGAGCCACAAGTCAAACCTTGTAGCTATAAAGAAGATCATTTTTGTGAATTTCATTGATACAAAGGTCATAACACACAAAATTTCTTTAGAATCAAACATCTAATAGAATATCTTATCGAACAAGGAGACATTCATGTTGATCAAAAATCTGGAAATAAAAATTTAAAAATTTACACAAACCCTATGCCTAATCATACAAAAGCAAAAGATTCAGGAAAGGCCTCAACCTCAAAAAATGTAAAAAATACTCATGATACTATAGTGGGACATATTTATTCATCACAACATGAGGAATCAGACATGCATCAAGATACTATTTTAAAACAAATTCCAAACCCATCAACAGTGTTTAGCACCATTTTATACCATAATGACATCAAGTGGATATCAAATTGTGATATCTCTCCCACATATGACTTAATGATTGGGAATGTTGAAGAAGTTCCAAATGAGCTAGAAATATCCCTTATTTCACCCATACCCACAAAATGTTGCGAAGAGTCTTTTACCGATGATATATCATCCACCCAAGGATCATGTCAAGAGGAGGCTCTTGAGGATAATGAAACTTACTCTGAATCGAGTCGAGATCAAGAACCCCTATCCCCAGAGTTTCACCAAGAGCTAAGGGACATCTTCCAAACCATTTTAAACTCTAAACATGTCCCCTATATCACCCCTGAGATGTTTCTTTCTGATGGGCATATAGATGTTCTTCAACCAAAACAAGAATATCCCACTCTTGACATCCCTACACAAGAGCAAGCAGTAATTGAGATTCATGATTCTTACAGTGATTGTACATCATCGAAATCTTTTGAATCAACATCAACATCTTTTGAAACAGTTTCAATAGATAATGATGTCATAGAGTTAGAGAAAATAGTTCATATTCCTGAACAACAAGAACCCATAGCAATATCATGTTTTCATGACAAGTCCTATTCAGTGGCTATGGATTAGAGGATACATTATCAGGGAAAAGGATTAGGTATTGATAATACCTTCACAACACCGAAGGAAATCTTGTCTACAACAAACATCAACATATGGGGCATGAAGAATCCTTATGATGAAAATATTGTCAACGCTACAACTAGTTGTATCATGAGTTGGAATTCACCCATCATCTCATACACAAATTGGGACCAATGTAAAAAGAAGAATTCCTATCAAAGAAAGGCGAAGATCATCAAAACAAATGAAGCAGTCAAGAAAAAAGGACAAAGAAAATAGAAATGGATACCAAATAAAAAAAAAAAAATCATCCCTCCAAAACTCCATTAGTCAAAGAAACTATTGGAAAAAATAAAAAAGGGAAATGTATCCATCAAAAGAGTCCATATAAAAAGCATGCTTCTGACAGGAACAAAGTATATCATTTGTTTGGTCCTATTCCTTCACTTGTTCCCACCCATGTACTCCTTGTTCCCAAGTTTATAAGTCAAAGGATCAAACCGACATTAAATACATCTCATATTCCTTCATGTCGCGTCCATGAGTAAAGGGAGCCCTGTTTAATTCTTGCAGGCCCATTTGTAAAATAGTTGCTCTATTTTATTATTGATTTTGCTATTAATTTTATAAACCAAGTGTTTGAGTCTTAGGAAGTCATATTTTTAGATGTTTGTCAAATAGTATTTAAGTTGTTCTTATATTGTAAAATTGTTAATAAAAGTTGCTTTCGAGAAAAGTTGTCAAACGAAAGAGATGTCATTAAGGTGTTTTATTAAACAAACTAATCAAAATGTGGTTTAAAATAGTTGGTTTTGGTTGGAAATGTATAAATACACCCTCCAAAACTCGAATTGGGGGTTTGAGACATTATTTTTGAAGTTTGATGAATGGAAACCTCAAATTTTGTGTGCATTTTCTAATTCTCACATTGTTTTCAGGCTGAAGTTGTGCATTGTATGGCCTGGTATGGACTCATATCATTGTGTATCATATATTTATGGAAATATATTTGTTTTAAGTTTACAATTTTTTTTTTTCTCATTGAATTTTATTGAGTTTTGTGGGAGATATGGCTATTTTGGTGAGACTACCCTATTCTAACAATATTATGCAAAATTTGCAGTCTGAAAAAAGTGATGGTATAGATTGTATAGTCTATATTTTGGATCTGAAACCAATTTTATCTTTTTTCCATGTGAATCTACTTTCATTTGCTTCAATTATCATCAAATTTAATTAATATTTGAATAAGTTATGACCATTTTTGTGAAGGAAAGTTTGAACCTTACCTAGGGTTTGCAGTTTTAGAAAAAATGTAATAACTTTCTTTTCCACCATTGGATCTTCATAAAACTTGAAGGAAACATCTATAATTATGTTATATTAAATCTCACTGAAGTGATTGTCTTAATTTTTTTTTGTGGAAGTTCTTAATGACAGATCGTTGCATTAAATTGTGGGCTGCCATGACAATGTTTCTAATGTGATCTAGAATGCACTTAATCATTTACATTTGAGATGAATTTGTTCATGAAAGTTGTCAAGTGAATCAATTTTGTAGAATTTTTTCCATTGTTGATGATTTCTCAGTTGTGTTATTGCAAAGCAATCCAAGAATTCCTAAGAGTAGGAATTTGTATCATTGCTTTGAATGATTGGTTGAGTTGAATTGTGATCCTCCTAGCTCTACATCAAATTGGTATCAGAGCCCAATAAGGTCTGGGTAGAGGAAGAGTTTGAGTTTTTATTTGTGGTTGTGTGTTGTGCAGGTTGAGGAAGGAACCTGATTGCCTAGGGGAGGCAAAGTAAAGTGGAAGAAAGGAGAGATTTGCTTGTGAAGATGGATTTGTTGAGAAGATTGGAAAGATGTTTGTAGGCTGAGCATTCACAAAGGAAGAAGAAAAGAGAGGAAAAAGAGTTGAGGAAGAAAGAAAGAGAGAAGGAAAGGAAACTAGAAGTTGAAAAGATAAGAGAAATAGAAGAGAAACTAAGAAGGATGAAAGATGAGATGAAATAGTTGTATAGGCTAGAAACAAGTTGGCACATGATAGTTAATCTAAGAAGGTAGTATGGACTATTCAAAGGCTAATGAAAATGAGAGCAGCTACACCTGATGTGAAGACAAAAGAATAATTGATGGAAGAAGGTAATGAACAAGAAAAGGTGGATGAATAAGATGATTTTTGGAAAAAGTTTGCAGCCATTGAAGAAGAATGGGATAGTAATGTTGGTAATGGACAAGTCAAACAAGAGGAAGAGGAACTCATCAAGGTAGACGAAGCCAAGGACAGTGAGGTTGCAAGTGAATTGCTTTTGAAGGAAAATGATATTGATAAGTTGGTCATGGGTGAAGAGGAGTTTGAAGTACAAGAAGATAAGGAGGAGACCTCAAAGTCTCAATATTTTGTTTCTAATTTTTCTTTGAACTATGTATGTGCAGATCATGAAGGACAAGGAAAAGTGTGATGATATGATGGAGTTTTGGAACCTCCAAGTTGAAAGGATGATTGATAGGAGAAGGCATAAGAAGAAGAAAAGGAAGAAAGGACCAAAGAAGGTTGAAAAAAAAAGGACAAAGTGCAAAGGAACTGGAAGATTAGGAAGAAGACAATTCAAAGGGGCTTGAATTCTTTCCCCCCTGAGAGTTTGGTGCAGGAGCACCTGTTTGATTTCTTGCCTCCATAAGACCATTTGTAAATAGTTTCTCTATTTTGTGTATTGGGTCTTATAATAAGGTTTATCAAACCATTTTAGAGGTCTTTGAGTCTTAAGAATTCATATATTAAGTCATTTGTCAAATAATGTTTAAAGTTGTTCTATATTGTAAAAACTATAAAAGTTGCTCAAGAAAATTGTCAAGCAACTTGTCAAAAAGTGTCATTAAGGTGTTTTGTCAACAAAATAATCAAAAGGTGGTTGCAAATAGTTGGTTTTGGTTGGAAATGTATAAAGACACCCTCAAAAACTCGAATTGGGGGTTGGAGACATTATTTTTGAAGTTTGATGAATGGAAACCTCAAATTTTGTGTGCATTTTCTAATTCTCACATTGTTTCCAAGATGAAGTTGTGCATTGTACAGCCTAGTATGGAATCATATCATGGAGTATCATATATGTATGGAAATATATTTGTTTCTAGTTTACAATGATTTTTGTCTAATTGAATTTTATTGAGTTTTGTGGGAGATATGACTATTTTGGTGAGACTACCCTATTCTAACAATATTGTGCAAAATTTACAGTCTGAAAAAAGTGATGGTATGGATTGTACAGTCTATATTTTGGATCTGAAACTAATTGGATTTTCTTTCCATGTGAATCTACTTTCAGTTTCTTCAAATCCCATAAAATTTAATTAAGATTTGAATAAGTTATGACCATTTCTGTGAGGAAAGATCTGAACCCTACCTAGGGTTTGTAGTTTTGGGAAAATTGTAATAACTTTCTTTTCCACCATTGGATCTTCATAAAAATTGGAGGAAAAGTCTATAATTATGTTATCTGCAATCTCACCAAAGAGATTGGCTTCATTATTTTTTTTGTGGAAGTTATTAAGGACAGTTCATTGCATTAAATTGTGGGATGCCATGACAATGTTTCCAATGTGATCTAGAATGAACTTAATCATTTGTTTGAGATGAATTAGTTCATGAAAGTTGTAAAGTGAATCAATTTTGTAGCATTTCTTCCATTGTTGATGATTTCTTAGTTGTTTTATTGCAAAGTAAGCCAAGAATTCCTAAGAGCAAGAATTTTGTATCATTGCTTTGAATGATTGGTTGAGTTGAATTGTGATCCTCCTAGCTCTGCATCAAATTGGTATTAGAGCCCAGTAAGTTCTGGGTAGAGGAAGAGTTTTAGTTTGTAGTTGTGGTTGTGTGTTGCTTTGAGAAGGCTGATCTGGCGTCGTTTATCATGAAGTCGATAAGGAGAGACTTATAAAGATGGATATTAAAGGTCGGCGTCCTATAAAACAAAAAGGTCAAAGAATGAAGCTCCGGATCGCGTCCGCTCCACTCCAGATCGCGTCACGTCGCTCGTCTCCTCGTCGTCGCAGTCGCGCATCATCCCGTATAAAGTAAAACAGTTACTGATCAGATTTCGCTCAATAATCGGCGTCATATTCATAAAGTGGATCAAATTATCGGCATTATGTCGCGTCGGATAATGATAAAAGGTTGGTAATGGACAAGTCAAACAAGAGGAAGAGGAACTCGTCAAGGTAGAAGAAGCCAAGGACATTAAGGTTGCAAGTTAATTTGTTTTGAAGGGAAATGATATTGATAAGTTTGTCATGGGTGAAGAGGATTTTGAAGTACAAGAAGATAAGGAGGAGACCTCAAAGTCTCAATATTTTGTTTCTAGTTTTTCTTTCAACTATGTATGTCATGAAGGACAAGGAAAAGTGTATGATGATATGATGAAGTTTTGGAACCTCCAAGTTGCAAGGATGATTGATAGGAGAAGGCATAAGAAGAAGAAAAGGAAGAAATGACCAAAGAAGGTTGAAAAAACAAAGGACAAAGTGCAAAGGAATTGGAAGATCAAGAAAAAGATAATTCAAAGGGGATTGAATTATTTTTCCCCTGGGAGTTTGGTGCAGGAGCACCTGTTTGATTTCTTGCCTCCATGAGGCCATTTGTAAATAGTTGCTCTATTTTATGTATTGGGTCTTATAATAAGGTTTATAAGACCATTTTAGATGTTTTTAAGTCTTAAGAAGTCATATATTAAGTCATTTGTCAAATAATGTTTAAATTTGTTCTGTATTGTAAAAATTGATCAAAAAAGTTGTCAAGCAACTAGTCAAAAAGTGTTGAATTAAGGTGTTTTGTCAACAAAATAATCAAAAGGTGGTCGAAAAATAGTTGGTTTTGGTTGGAAATGTATATAGACACCATCAAAAACTTGAATTGGGGGTTGGAGACATTATTTTTGAAGTTTGATGAATGGAAACCTCAAATTTTTTTGTGCATTTTCTGATTCTCACATTATTTTTAGGCTGAAGTTGTGCATCCTAAGGCATGTTATTGGACTCATATCATGGATTATCATATATAGATGGAAATATATTTGTTTCTAGTTTACAATTATTTTTGTCTCATTTAATTTTATTGAGTTTTGTGGGAGATATGACTATTTTGGTGAGACTTCCCTATTCTAACAATATTGTGCAGAATTTGCAATCTAAAAAAAGTGATGGTACAGATTGTATAGTCTATATTTTGGATCTAAAACCAATTGTATTTTTTTTCCATGTGAATCTACTTTCATTTGCTTCGAGTATCATCAAATTTCATTTAGATTTGAATAAGTTATGACCATTTTTGTGAGGGCAAGTTTGAACCCTACCTAGGGTTTGCAATTTTGGGAAAAATTCAATAACTTTCATTTCCACCATTGGATCTTCATAAAAATTGGAGAAAAAGTCAGTAATTATTTTATCTTCAATCTCACTGAATCAATTGGATTCATTATTTTTTTTGTGGAAGTTATTAATTCCATTTCATTGCATTAAATTGTGGGCTTCCATGACAATGTTTCCAATGTGATCTAGAATGCACTTAATCATTTGTTTGAGATGAATCAGTTTATGAAAGTTATCAAGTGAATCAATTTTGTAGCCTTTTTATCATTTTTGATGATTTCTCAGTTGTGTTATTGCAAAGTAAGCCAAAAATGCCTAAGAGCAAGAATTTTGTATTATTGCTTTGAATGATTGGTTGAGTTGAATTGTGGTCCTCCTAGCTTTGAATTAGTCCACTCCATTCATGCTATCCAATTCTTGCATTGAACTTGTTTTGGAAGAGCTACTCTTCATCATAAGGACTTTGAAGGCACTTTATCACAATGTGCACACATAGACAAGGTTAATTCTAGTACCCACAAGGTAGATCAAAGTTCTTCAAGGTTGCATTCAAGTGATCGTATCTTAGAAAAGAAACTTCTTCAAGCAGAATATCGCTGACACATTATGATAGTGGCCTCTACATCAATTCCACCAAGTGGTTCAACATGAGGGTAAAATCTCTAAAAAAATAAAAAATATCAAAAAAAACAAATCAAGAAAATAGTAAAAATAAAAATCATCCTCTAGTGAAAACCACTATGGTGGCGCTTTGGGAAAGTACTATGATGAAAACCTAGAAAATAGGCATCATAAATATAATCGAGTGTATTTATGATCTATCTTAGACAAAAGCATCTCATCCTTGTCATGATAAATCCAATGTTCCCTCCATCCATCCAATCCAAATTTATCCAGATATTCCACTTTATCTTGATCTTGACAAAGATTCATCATATACTTCAACTCTACTCATGGAATTTTTTTTTATAGGCACTTTACCATTTTATCTCGTGAAGTCCCATAGCTCGTATCTAGCTTGATAAAACTTTGTCAAAATCTTCACATATACATTACCTCTCTTGGTTATCATTGCATTATGAAGAATTGCTAGACACTAGGGGCAGGTTATTGCACTCTTGTTTTCAAATAACTCTTGATCCATGTCTTATACCCCATAACGTGACATCAACATTGTGATCTAGGTATTGTTCACTTTGAAATCTCATCGAAAACACCAAAAAACATTTGTAAAATGTTCATCATAAAATCCAAAACCACTTGCAAAATCCTATACAACTAAAATGTAAAAATATTCAGAAAATTGTAAAGGAAAAATCTAAAACATCCAAAACACATCAAAACCCTAAAAGGGTCGAACATCGAAAATCCAAAAATAGAACCATGTTGAACTATGTTGTCTTTGAGCTTGAATGTAGGCAAGACCATCATTGATGTGCCCCCGAGACACCCTAGGTCAGTCCTTTAGAAGTTCGTCATAATAAACTAACATCTCTCAACGGTTCATACCTTCATCTTTAATAAGTTGACTCAGTCAAACTACGTGGTCTTTGCATGTATAATGTAGGTAAGGATTATCTTTGATCAGCCCCCGAGACCTCTAGGAGAGGTATTTAGGTTAGATTCTTGGTCAAAAAATAGAAAATCGGGTATGTGTAAGATCATGATGGGCCAGTGCATGGTATATGATGGTATGTAGGTATGTAGCCGACAACTTTCTTTTAAATTCAAAATTGATGAAACAAAAGGATTTTAAAGGATATTCTCTATCTTTTCCACCAATATAAATTATGTTTTACTTTGACTTCTAATAAATAATTATTGTTCATTTTCTATTTAATTACGTAATTAAAGTCTTGATTATATTGATTGAAAACATCTATAGCTTTCAAACGGTATCACATTTTGAATCAACATAAGCCACATTCTGCATGCTTTGTAGATACTAGAATTAAAAAAATAAAAATTCATGAAGCTTTGGACCAAGTTAAGGTGGTCGCATTATACTCTAATTTCTTTTTATATTTTTTAAAAAGCGTTGTATAAAAAATCATAAATAATTATTTACTTTGGAAAAAAATTACAAAAATATGCACACATCGATATGAGTCCCTCTAATTTATATCTAAACAAATATTATAAAAAATATTATCATTTTATTGTGGCTAGGTAGTTAGACAACATCTTCTTTTTATTTCTTTTCCAGTACCTGGGTGGTAAGTATAATCGTGATTGAAATTTTGAATTTTCACCAAATAGATTTTTTTTACAAATAAACCTAGTAGTTTAGAAACTCCATTCAATTTGCTACAAATTCTATTCTTACATATTTTTGAAATAACATAGATAACTTATTCAAATTTTTACTTCAAATTGCCTTACTCTGATTTTTTTAAATTTTTCGCCAACTTAAGGGCCTATTTTTTCCATGATGATCTTGCACATACCCAATCCCTAAACATTCAAATATCGAGAAAACCCCAAAACATCCAGATAAATCCAAAAATCCAAAAACATTCAAATATCAGAAAACACAAAAACATTTGAAAACAGAAAACACAAAAACATTGGAAAACATTCAAAAGACCTAAATAGCCTCAAATATCTTTAGAAAACCCTAAACAACCTCAAATAATAAAAAACATAAACATTCGCATAAACTTTCAAAAAAACCCAAAAAAATAGCCTCAAAACATTTTCAAAAATATTAAAAACATTGAAATATCCCAGAAAATCCAAAACCATCCATCCCACCTCGCTTTCACCTACAATAAACCTTCACCCATAATAAATAAATCATCACGTTCAACCTTTGGGAAAACAAACATAAAGAAGTCTAGCAAGTCGTAAAGTGAGAACCTAATCATCAAAATCTAAAGTCTAAATCATAGGTAAATGTGACTAGTAAAGTTTATATTAACGACTTATCATAAATCTCACCATCATCCTAACATCAAACAACCATCTGATCAATGTCCTAGGATGTATCCTTCCTACGATGAACATCAGTATCAAACATCACCTTAGCTAAGTTAAACGAGAAAGAGATATAGATAACACTAACTGTTTGTCTTTGATCTTTTCTTATAATTTATCTTAATGACCCATTCCAAGGACCTCTCGATGATGTCTATCTAAAAATATTTAGAGAGAAAGGAATGGGGCATCGATCATTATCTTTCATTTGATGTGCTTGTGTATACTCTTGTAAAATAATCTTGGTGCATACTTGCTTACTTGTGTGTAGGAAAGTTGTTTGGAGTATGTTGTTGACTATTGCATATTCTTTGGTCTGATATATTCTAAAGATTCTAAATTACATTCCAATGAGGTTTTTGTATGTCAAGGTGTGAACAAGAACTATCCTATTTGTTTGCAAAGTTAAAGTCCATTACACTAGATACAACGTTGTCTTGGTTATTAATACCTTGATGCATCATGTCTATGTGTTATACCAAACAATAAGGAATGACCAAAAATGAGCACATCATCATCATGCATTCTTTATCATCATCATGCATTATCCATCCTTGTCATGCATTTATCATCACCATCTCTAATAAAGTCTCGGTGGATCATAGACTTGTTGGATCTTTTGAAGCAATAATCAAAATCAATGGTAAATTCATCCATCTTATTATTCTTATTCTTCTATCTTTACTAACATTTCTA